>JAOVYX010002920.1:0-11384 GCA_035668315.1 Drosera spatulata
GGGATCGACCCCTACTTCCACTACTACATTTTAAACTCATATTTATAGAGTGAAGTGGGTGCTTATAAATATTAATTGGACGTGCTTGCGACGGCACGCATCATACGTATATCGCACAAATACGTAAACTTCTACATACTTTTACTTAACTTTGTATTCTTGGCTTTTTTTATAATCAAACCCGTATTTTCCTGTAGTTTCTTATCCAAATACTGTATTTTAGTAGACATAAAGGATATACGGCTTGATACTACACATAAATACTTTGAAAAATAATTTCTTGGATTGGCTGAGAGGCCTCGCGGCCGCGACTGAATTCAGGCAGTGCACTGACAGGTTTTTCAGATTTTCAGGCCTCACTTTGAACGCGTATAACTTCCTTATTTCTTAACCAAATTGAGTGATTCTTGATTCATTAGAAACCTCAAGAAGTCCTCTACAACTTTTTTTCAAGACTTATTTGTTGAATCAGCCTCTAACTGGGGTAAAAATTCGTTCTAATGTCGAATGTCAAAGCTATCCAAGAACGGATACGGACTGGTTTGTTGGTTTTTACGTTTTACCCAACCAATTCAATCCCAAATGATCTTAAACTTCATAAACATAACATTTACTTAGTTCGTGTCATGTTTTTTTAGTTTTGGGCTTGTTTGTTACATAAAATTAAACAGGACGGCTCTTTAAAAATAAACAGAAAGCTTGTATAATTTTAAACAGGGCTCTCGAAAATTTCAAATGGCGCTCTGTATTTTAAACAGGCACGGTGTTATCGTTTACTTGACATTATTATCAATTGTGCAACATGAACAATGGCAGGACGATACAGGAGTAATTTAGAAGCCTTGGTAAAAAATTCTCACATGTCCAAAAGTGGGAATGACAGTTACGGATCAACACAGATTGTATTTCATAAAGACTCCTTTTTGGAATCTCATAAAGGCGATTCTTGAAAGAAAGGTGACGATTGGGAATTCGAGAAAATGTGATCTTTGCATACATCAGACTATGACAGGTTACAACAGAATGGAAATATCCTTCACCTTAGGCAACCATATATGCACGATCAACGAAATGGACATGAAATCGATTTTTGGAATAGTTGACGGCAATATTGACATGGATCAGGATGGGATGATGGAAACAATAAATGAGTCTGAATTCCTTGGCAGATGTTTTAAGGATCGAAAAACGGTAAGCAGACCACAAAGGGAATTGACAACAAGGAAAATCGAAGAGACTTTGATTGAAGTTTCATAAAAAATTAAAGTGTCAGATTGCGAGGACACAACACGACTATTGGTGCTCTATATGTTGTGTACACTGTTTGTGAGCACGTCCAAGCCTTCGTTGAATTGGAGCTACTGTAATTTCGTGGCTAACATTGAAAAATTGCATGATTACAAGTGGACGTCCCGCTTTTTCCCAAAATTGATTGGATCATTGGACGATAACTGCTCCATTCCGAGAAAAGTGACAGGATGTGCAATGCTAATCCCTGTAAGTATTTCAGACGATACAAACTGATTTTTTCCAGTCATTCTTTCTGGTGCTCTGTGTTTTCAATAGGCGCTCTGTTTCCAATAATTGGCTCTCTGTCCCACACAACTGGCGCTCTGTTCCATATAACTGGCGCTCTGTTTCCAACAGCTGGCGCTCTGTCCCACCCAAATGACGCTCTCTATTTAATACACAGGTGCTTTGTTCTGCTTTTCAAGGCCCCAATGTGGCTGATTTTGAGTTCAGGGCAAGGAGCTGCCATTCAAATTCTACTGAGGCAACATAGAGCGATAAAGAAATGCAAGAAAAAGATGAAGAAGCTACCTCTGAAGATGTGTTGATAAAACACATCAAGTCGGGAAAAATGGAATTGTTGCACAAAGAACTGGCCAAGACAAAAGCACAAAACCTTGCTCTGACAGAGAGATGGGAGGAGGAAAAGAAAGAACTTTCCTTGTTGAGAGAAATGTTAACAAGTAAATTTATGCTGACGGTATTGTTTGCTTGGAAAAATTTTAGGAGTCTGTTTCTAAAGCATTTATTATTTAAATTTGTAAAAAGTTTGAGGAAACAAGCAAAAAGTTGGAATTGGAGAAAGAGCAACGGAAGGATGTAGAGGATGCGATGACTTTGGAAGAAGCAAAGATATGAATTTTTGAGTTCTATTAATAGGCGCTCTGGATTTTTGTGTTCAGGCGCTCTGGGTTCTATCAAGAAAAAGAGTATGATCATTCCAAAAATTAACAGGTTTTTTTTTATTCAGGTGATACTCCTGGAAGAAAAATGTGAGGAGAAATCTCATGAACTTAAAGGGGCTGAAGAAAAGGTAATTTTGTTAAAAAAAGGAATGGAAAACTGTCCTGTCGCTCTATTTTTTAATGAATGTCTCTTGAATTCAGAATTAAAGTACTAATCAATTTTTCAAATGTCAGATCAAAGCATTGGAGGCAAAGATAGAGAAAACAAAACTTGAATTGTCAAAGGCATTGGAAAAGGTAAAAATAACACTGTATTTCTGAAGGCGTTCTGTGCTTTTTAATTGCCGCTCTGTTCATACTAATTCTTAAGGCGCTCTGTTTTTTTATTGGCGCTCTGATCATTATATTTCTTAAGGCGCTCTGTGTTTTTTAATAGGCGCTTTGTTTTATTGCAATGATTTCTGTGGTTCATTCAAAGATTCTTAAATAGGGTTTTTTGATTCCATTAGGTCAATACCTTGGAGGGTGATTTAACCTCAAAAAGATCTGAACTTGAAACATTACGACTTACAAAGATGAGTCAAGTGAGGGTGCCAAGAGACGATCCTGTCAACAGTGCAGCAAAAGATATTGAGGAACTAGAAAAGAAAATCGAAGAATTGGTTCAAGGGAATGAAAACTTGAAGTTGTTGATGTTAAAAGCAGCCGAAGGGAAGCAACTGTTGCGGGAAGAACTAATGAAATCTGGAGAATTGATAATGAAAGCCACAACGGAACAAGAGAGGTTAAATGGAATCTTCTTTGTGAAATAGGATGAAAAAATAAAGCCGTTGGAAGAACTTGAAAAGGAAAGGAAGATTACCGAAGAATACAAGCAGTTGTTCGAGAGCACGTAGAGAACAATGAAAACAAAAGAACAAGAACAACAGGATTATTATCAAATCATTGATGATGATCAACCGTTAAAAAATGAAGCTGAACAACAAGCCCAAGCAGAGGAAGAGAACAAAAAGAAAAAATCCGGACGTACGCTAGCGTCGATGATCAAAGGCATCAAAGACAAGGGTCTGAGATCAAAGAAAAGGATGAGCAACCTCGAATATGATGAGCCGAAGCGGAGCAAGACTGCAGGGGATGTTGAGAGCTACCTGACGGACGAAGTAAGGACCAAATGGGCAATGATGAAGGACCATCCCTCCACGTCTACGTAAGCGTTTGAATTAATGATAATATTGTTGTGCATTTCATTTAGTTCCCTTCTTTTTTGCATATTAAATAATTCTACTCTTCATTTACATCATGAAATCAAATATTTTGCAAAATAGAGCGCCTGCTATAAACAAAACAGAGCGCCAGTATTACAACATAATAGAGCGTCTGTTTGAACAAAACAGAGCGCCTGTGTTTTTGTTTTTATTTTTATTAAAGATATAAAATAGATATTAAACTAACAAAGCAATTATCATTTCAGTGACATCATTTGTACAACAAATGATGGGATCAGGGGTGATGCGTATGTTGATAATGACAATGTCAATCATATTGCAAAAGACAGATCATTATCATATAGTACGATCAACGCTTATGTAACATTGATGTTACAAAAAGCAAAATGCAAAGAATAAATTACGGTCTACACTCCAGACTGTTTGGTAAGTTATTTGATGTTATGAATATTAGATTACATTTCTACTTCAGTAGGACATAACTCACTTTTTCTATTATATTTAATGTAGTTTTTTGTTACATAACAAAAGAAACAGGCAGCCAAAAATGGATAAAGGATAAGCTGATTGAACAAAGGACACAACGTTGACACCTGTTTGCGATGAACTCAACTGGAGAATCACCAAAGGGTTCGACGGCTTTCCATTGGATTCTGTTAGCGTTCGACAGTGAGAATAATAGTTGGATTCACCACAATTCGAAAACAACAAAAGCACCGTATGCGAGAGATGCTCAAATACTGGTAAGAATATATACGCCCATCTATTTATTTTAAATTTTCTTTTTTAAAAAATAAAAATATTAACAATAATTTCAACATGATGTAGGTGGATTATGTGCACAGTTTCCTGCAAATGATGGAAGCCGGAACTCAAGCAACTCAGAACCCTAAAGTGATCATCAATAAAAATACGCCTTTACAGCAAAACCTGGATTGTGGTGCCCACGTCTGCCATTGGATTGAATTGATGGCAAACGAGAAAGAAATATCGAAATCCACAACACTAGAAGAAATCTGGATGTTTAGAACGAAGATGTTATCTACGTTGATAGAGGGATATCAGTTGAAAACAATGTGACGGGTTTTGCATCTTATTGTGCTCCTTGATTTTTTACGAATGATTTGATTTGTATATTTCTCAATTCAATGAAACACATGAGATCGATTGTCCATATATGTTGAATTTTCTATTTTCTTTTCCAATGTTTATATGATTCGAAGGAGCTCTGTATCAAAAACAGAAGGCGCTCTGTTTGGATGTACTGCCGCTCAATCACTCTATCACATTTACAATAGGCGCTCTGTTTTGTTAAAAGTTTGACACAAACATGAAAATACACATCGTTTTGTTTTAAATATACAGCGCCCCTAACGAAGACATAAAAACACAATATTGAACTGTATAAAAAACAGAAGACGCTCTGTGATTTCAACTGTGGCTCTGTGAGGGTAGTTTGTCAAAGGGCGCTCTGTTTGGATGTACTGTAGCTCTGTCGCTCTGTCACATTTATAATAGGCGCTCTATTTTGTTAAAAGTTTGACACACATATGAAAATACACAATGTTTTGTTTTAAATATACAGCGCCCCTAACGAAGACATAAAACCACAATATTGAACTATGTAAAAAACAGAAGGCGCTCTGTGTTTCAACTGTCGCTCTGTGGCGGACAGTTTGTCAAAGGGTGCTCTGTTTGGATGTACTGCCGCTCTGTCGCTCTATCACATTTACAATAGGCGCTCTGTTTTATTAAAAGTTTGACACAAATATGAAAATACACAACGCTATGTTTTAAATACACAGCGCCCCTAACGAAAACATAAAAACACAATATTTAAGTGTATAAAAAACAGAAGGCGCTCTGTGTTTTGAACTGTTGCTCTCGTCAGTTTCAACAAGCGCTCTGTTTGGATGTACTGTCGCTCTGTCACATTTACAATAGGCGCTCTGTTTTGCTAAAGGTTTGACACAAACATGAAAATATACAATGCTCTATTTTAAATACACAACGCCCCTAACGAAGACATAAAAACACAATATTGAACTGTATAAAAACCAGAAGGCACTCTGTGTTTTCAATTGTCGCTCTCTGGCGGACAGTTTGTCAAAGAGCACTCTGCTTGGATGTACTGCCGCTCTGCCGCTCTGTCACATTTTCAATAGGCGCTCTGTTTTGTTAAAAGTTTGACATAAACATGAAATACACAACGCTATGTTTTAAATACACAACGCCCCTAACGAAAATATAAAAACACAATATTTAATTGTATCAAAAACAGAAGGAGCTTTGTGTTTTGAACTGGGGCTCTGTGGCCGTTAGTTTCAACAAGCGCTCTGTATTTTGTACTGTTGCTCTGTCGCTCTGTCACATTTACAATAGGTGCTCTGTTTTGAAAAAAGTTTGACACAAACATGAAAATACACAACGCTCTGTTTTAAATACACACCGCTCTGTTTTCTTCTTCTTCTTTTTTTCAAAATCTTTTTTTTTTTTTTTTTTGCAATGGATCCGTCGCATTTTCAAAAATTTTACGACGGATATTTTTCGTCGTAAAGTTTTTCCGTAGCTAAAATGCAGTTTTTTTGTAGTGTTAGGCCGATAGGTACGTTATGCCGGTAAGGACCTACTCGATCCAATACAAGGCTAACAACCCAAATGGGTTTTAGGTATATAAGTTAAGGACAACAACTAAACCGTTATATGTAATATTTTACATTATTACAATAGATAGCATTCAGTTCTCAAGGTTATAGATTATCTCCAGTAACCAAATTATTACAAATTATATTACATGATACTTTCGATAAACTTAAGTAATACCAGTTCAGTTATTTATTGTCCAAAATAATTCTAAACTGATATATTATTCTAAAAGAAGGCATGACAAGCTATATGCAATGCAAGTCTCGCATTATGGCTCTCTAGGAGTAAATGGAGGCATACCTACAAATAAAACACATAACTTGTGAGTAAAAGAAGCTCAGCAAGGTAAAGTATATGAATTTCATTTACAAGGACTTTCGCTAACGGTTATTGCAATCGCCGAAAGTTCCTAAAAATATTTTTATATTATAATAGAAAAACTTAATTGCCATACCAAACAGTATCGTTTTATACGTATTCGTATTTCTTTTAAGTGTCTTTCCTTTACGTTTATTTAATGGTTTATAACTTAACTCGAAAGAAACATCCCGATAGATATGAGTGATTTGGATTTAAATGAAAGGATGTCAATCGTCGATCGAACAAGTTTATTCGAAACGCACATTTGTTTTCTTTCCAGTCTGCATCATTCATGCACTTTTCCATTCGACACGCCATTATATTCTCACTAGCAAAGTAGCTAAATTCTAAGATCATAATTTCTTATAACTTGGTTTTGTACTCATAGTCTGGTTTATCCCCAATTTAAAAGTCCAATAGCCTATTATATGCGATCTATTAATATCAGGTTCTAGGTTCTTCTAGCTAACCTTGGATTTATAACCAAGAAGCTTTACTTAAACCAATAAGCTTTCCCTTATGGTAATTTGCCTATCCCACTATCGATAACAATACGAAATAATATTCTCGCATTAAGTCTCGATCTTGAGCATATATTTAATAGGAATTGAATTCCAAGGAGAACAACTATGGCTAATAGCTTCGAAAGATAGCCAATTTTGTACAATGTTTGTGTTGAACTTCTATACTTAACACTAACAGTTTTTGTAAAGTTGGTAGTTCAGTTTTTGATTGTTAGCCCTTAGGTGACGATGTATACCAAGGCATATATCATCCCCTATGTGAGCTACTGATGCAACTTTTTGGGGCATTTGCCCACCGGAAGCAATATATTCAATTTTTGGAAGAGAGAAAATTGAGCATGATTATTGATCAAATCGATTCTTTTTTTTAACAAGCGACCAATTAATTCCCATCTTGGTTTAACCCGAATGTCTATTGCCCATCACTTAAAATATTATATATCCAAAATCGGACAACTCTGTGTCGGATCATTGCCCACCGTATATGCTGGCATGTCCTAATTTCTCATCTCACGTTTTTACTAATTTATTATTGCTTGGTAAATATTAAGCTCACTGTTCATTTGCGTATTAATTATCCTATGTATTCATTCATCATCTCTTTAATCGATCATGAATCGATTCAGAAAACAATTCACCGCTACGATTAATTTAAATAACATTAACCCATGTTCTCTTCGCTACAATAAAGTTTATTGTAGCTTATTTTGTCTTAATTGAGAGCGACGTAGTTCATTTTTATAAATTAATCTATGTGCTACTTTATGTCAAGCACCATAATGTCCAACTACAAGGTAGCACTGATTCTTACAAAACACATATTGTTGCTTCTCATTGCAGCAAAGAAGATCACATTTATAGCTTAGCATTTCAGCTTCAATCTTACTTACTTTCTGCACCGGAACAAGATTTTTTTTTTCTATTTTTTTTTTTTTTTTTTTTTTGCATCAAATCGTGTCTTAGTTTTCTTGACCTCTCTAGTCAATTTATTACTCGTCTCGGGGAGTATAAACTCAATTATATACTCAACCCGTTTGACGTATGTTTTACATCATATACTCAATACATATGCAATCCTATCATTTTAACTTATTTATTTATTTGGGTGATTTACCCAAAACTATACAGGGATGAAAATAATCCCAAAAAACTACACAGGGAAACATAATTCCCAAATCCTACAAAATTTGAAATAACAAATTCAAACTCCACATCTTATTCATCTGATACCCATTCCCACATCCACCCCAACTTCCATTATCACCATCATCTCATCGGAGACGTCGTCGGAATACGATCAACTTGTCGAAGACATCGTCGGAATACGACCACCTCGTCAGAGACGTCGTCGGAATCCGATCACCTTGTCGAAATCCAGCCACCTTGTTGGAATCCTAAACAGAACGTTAGTTCAAAACGAAATAGAGAGCATGAAGGGAAAACACAGAGTGCCTGAAAGGAAAAAAAAACATAGCGCCTGAAGGGGAAAAAACAAAGCGCCTAAAGGAAAAAAACAGAGCACTCGAAGGAAAAAAATAAACCATCTGAAGGGGAAAAAAAAGAGCGACCGAAGGGGAAAAAACAGAGCGGCTGAAAGGGGAAAAAAAAGCGCCAGGGAAAAAACAGAGCGTCAGGGAAATTGTTTTTATAACAAACGATGAAATTTGATCATCATGCGATGCAAAAGATCTTTTGTCGATGAACCATTACTTCAAGTTGATCTTAATTCAAGCTGATCAAACGAATCAAAATCATATAAAAAAGTTATTGCATTTATATTAGGATACAAGAAATAGCCGATAAGAGGCGAGGGGCAACTGCCAACTGGTAACCGTAACAGAACAGGGAAAACACAGGAGCAACAAAACAAATCCGACACCGATTTAGTTTTCGTCAAATATTAGCAACAATGGTGATCGACTCCATTGTAGCAGAATCCCAATCTCCTTTGTCTCCTTCGCCTTTCAATTCTAGGTCTCCTCTCTCTCTCTCTCTCTAGTCTCCTTCGATTCTCATACACGGCTTTTGCATTTCACCAAACCCTAACCCGATCTATCCTTTTCTCACAGCAACAATCGTCATTTCTACCTCGTTGTCAGCAAAATTCAATTCAAAATGGTGCAGAGGTCGTCGAGGTGGCGGAGGACATCAGGGTAGCAGGAGAGTTTGGCGACGATGGAGGCAATGGTATCGGGATTGTCGTGAATAAGAGATGGAATGTGAGGAGGAGAGAGTGACGGGGGAGGTGAATTGAAAATTGTATGCTTGGGAAATTATTTTCCCGTGTGTATGCTTTTGTAATATTTATTGAAATGTTGTAGTTTTAGGTAATTTTCTATAGTTATTTTCCATGTTAACTTAACTCGTAACCTAAAACCCCTGCACTAATACCATTCTGCATATTTCCTTAACCTCTAGCCTAAAATCTGCTCTGTTACCATTTTATGCAACAGATCTCAGAGGCCTATAACATCCCAAAATCCATCTCAACTGACATATGACGTTATACCATTATAGACACATTCAAGAGCATGGTCAAATAACCCAAACGGGTTTTAGGTATAAAAGTTAAGGAACTACCTACACATCATAATTACATAATGATACAAACTATGTAATTACGAATCCAAATATATTTTCATCATAGTAGTACAGAATATTATATGTTTAAATATTACATTGATTCAGAATATGTGAGATTGTCTACATACATGCTTCCTTGCTCAACGATGCTTCAATCTCGCTTCTATCTCAACCTGAATATAAAACCCATAACCCATGAGTAAAAAGCTCAACAACCTAAGAAGATAAATTCGATTTTTAGGGAGTTCTCCACCGACTATGGCAAACCGGGGAGAGCTCCTGAAGGAACCCCCGAAGGGAAATAAGTGAAAGAAAATATGTACTTAGGCCATATTAGTTAAACAATATATCGTATTGTATACATGTCATATATTTTACGTGTCTTTTCTTTTATTAATTGGCATGTTCCTTACACGACTACAATAGACCCACTCTGAAAGATATGATAAATTTTGAGGTATGATCAACTCTGGCATGAAGCCGATAACAACTCTGACACGAAGCAGATTACAACTCTGGCATGATGTCGATTTCAACTCTGATATGAAGTCGATAACAACTGTGGCACGAAGCCGATTACAAGTCTGGCACGAAGCCTATAACAACTCTGATACGAAGCCGATAACAACTCTCGCACGAAACCAATTACAACTCTGGAATGAAGCGGATAACAATGGGGTTTCAATCGCTAACCAGGCAAGTCTGTTCAAATGATATTCTTTTACTTTTCCAAATTCAGTTGGGTTAGTTAAACCCAATGAATATTTTCGGGTCTCCCTATAGAGAGTTAATTGCCTCGTGGCCGCCCTGTGGTCCAACCACTGCGGCCTCAATGCTGCCGCGTGCACGCGAAGGGAACAAGGCGCTACTGTTCCCTCCCTAGCTAGTTCCTCACCCACTTGTTCGTCACAAGTCTCCATCAACGAATATTCAGTAGAGTTGCATGACTCTAGACATTTCCGCTTAGCGTCCAAGAAGACCGTCCTCAATCCCCCAATAATATCTCAAGGATGACAAACACAATCCCAATGGATCCAAGAGGAGACGCGCGACTCTACTTTAATCGACACATGGTCATTCTTATGAAGATTTATATTCCTTACAATATTTCTGTTTCATATTTTAAATAAATCAAGCGTTTTAGCCGTATTGATTATATGTCATCCTTAACTGAATTTGTCCATTTCTGTTCATTATTACTGGGTTCCAATGATGTTGATGTTTTGCATCAATTAATTCAATCATTCAATAAAATCCCCCCCCCCCCTCCCCTAGAAGTTTGTTGAAGGATAATATAGGTATAATATATCCTTTTTAATCGCGATTCCTCGCATATTATCATACATGATATATAACACCTATCCAAGAAATATATAACATAGAAAGCATGTTCGAGGATTATACATAGCACACATTTAACACTTCAATCAGCTCTTCACATAAAATCGAGAAAAACAAACCCGATCATGCAAACCACGCTGGCCTAACCATATGCTAAAACCATGACATTAAGAATCATTCATGATCTCGGTAATAAGTCAACAAGTTTATTTATCCCGATTTTCGGAGGAACAAATCTTAATATCCCACGATGTTTGTTATCAATGACCTTACATCCCCTTACATAAACCCATAATTACACATAAACTATGCGTAGGACGCATAACCACACATAACCAAGTATAGTCACAACTAATACATGAAAGTACAACCCGAGGCATCCTACCCTCATCCATGACCATCACTGTAACGCCCCGGACAAATCCTTGCTATCGGGTCGTCACCAAGAACCGCTCGTCAGGCTGACAACTGACCCCACAGACCAACACTAGTCCTTTCAGTGTGCTTTG
>JAOVYX010002921.1:0-11380 GCA_035668315.1 Drosera spatulata
TCGGAGAGTAACTTAGGTTTTGCAAGGCTTACGTTCATCCATCTGCAACGCAATGCAACATCTCGAACCGTCTTCTTCGGCAGCTGCATGGCAATCTTGGCATAACGAAGTATGCTTGCCTCTGAGGCATATCTGTGATGCATTATCAAATATCAACCATTGTCCCAGGAAAAAAAAAAAAACCGACAGAACTTGCTGAATAGTCAAAATAAGAGGATTTATAACTACGACCTCAAGCAAATATGTACGGGAAACAACATCAATAATGCACAATAACTAGATGTAGCATCCCGGCAAGAAGATTCAACAATGAACATAGAATGTACGGGTTTTAGGAAGAAGAGACCTTATTTGTTACTAAGGTTTAACTCCCGTTTACAGTAGTAGCCAAGGAAAATAAAAGTATGGAACAGTTACGATCATGAAAATAGTCCAGAAAGACAAGAAGCTTAATCTTTCGCTCTTTTCTTTTCTTGTCTAGTCTTTTTTTTTTTTTTTTTTTTGGAATTCGTTAAGAAGCTTCATCTTGATAATAAGAAGACTATGAAACCTATAAGAAATCAATCAAAAGCATAATCATAACATGGTATCACCTCTACAAACTCAAGGAGCTTAATCAAAATTTAAATACTAGAGTTTTCAAATTGTTCAAGAACAAGTTCGACTGCATGGATTAATAAGTTTGGCCATTGTTGCAAAAATAGGGTGGTCATCGGCATAATACTCTGAAGGACAGCAAAAGTTTTTCCGCACTCCAACGCTGGAAATATACCAATATGGTAGCTTGCTAAAAGTTGAAGTTTCATAAGCAGAAGACATCTATAGCAAAAAACCACTGTACCAATTAACCAAACTTCCATAGCTGCTAACATAGTAAAATGTTAGTTAGCTAGTTAGCTTCATATCTGATTGTTCTAATACATGAGCAGAGAATGACATGGCCCTGTCGTAAGTTTTCATAGTTGCTGTCAACCAAAGCAAATGATCATCTCACTCAAAGAACAATATCAACAGTCCATCAATTCACAACAAGAGGAACCTCCTATTGACAAGTGAGTATATTTCAATGAAAGGGAATCGAAGAGTTTTAAGTAAATTGAGAACAACGAACTCTAGGAAAATAAGGCAGTCCAATCCAATCAACGATTCAGATCAATCAACCAAACCGGCCAAACGAAACGCTCCCTCACCTCTTCATCCCATCGTCGAGGATCGCCTGCTCGTCCGCAGACCACTCCGTCGCAATCCCGGGATTATGCTTCATCTTCGCCCCAACAGCAGAGTTATCACGCTTTACCTGCCTCGCCGCAGAATTCCCATTACTAGAGCGATTTGCTCCATCCCCGCCACCGCCACCGCCACCGCCACCGCTGCCAGACGGACTCGCACTCGCTGCCATGAAACCCTAATCCCTCACAAAACACAGCCCTTTTTCAATCCCAGCTTTCTCCTCCCAAACCCTCAAGCAGAACTCCAATTCCCCACATGAAAAACTAAACCAAGATGGAAATTTCCCGACTTCCGCACAAAAATCAAAACCCAATGAAAAAATCTCGATTTGCACGAAATGAGAGGGGAAAATTAATATGAGCACGGAAATGGAGGAATCCAGATGGATTCAAGAGGGAAATAATCGCGGGCAAGGGCCGAATTGGATGGAATCTGTGAATTGGGGTTTGGAGAGGGAGAGATTTGGTGGGTGAGAGGTGAAATTGGCGGGTTGTGGGAGATGAATCTGAATAGTGTGTGAAACCAAAAATGGCGTGTGATGTGATGCGATCGTGAGAGTTTGATTATCTTGTTTTTCCTTTTCTTGGTGTGGGAAAGAACTGAACCGGTGGGTGTCAACGGTGCCGTGCTGCTCCCACTTGGATTCTTCCCTGTTTTGTTTTCAGTAATCAATCAATGTGAGTATCAATTTTGAGATATCAAAAGTTCTCCGGATTCATCTTCTTAACTCTTTGTTTGTGGTCAATAGGAAATGTTACTCCAGTTGCGACCATTCAATATTTGAAAACTGGATACCAGCTCGGGAATACTCCCTTCAGTCCAGTTTAATGGTAAAAGTTTATCTTTGTATATTTGTCGAGATGAAATTAATGAAATTTGATTTGCATTATGAAATAATCAAATATCATCTTTTGAAAATTATTATATAATCATCATGATAATTTAAGTTATATAATTTAATCTGACGCTAATAACATAATCTTCTTATGTTATTAAGACGACAAACGAAACTTCTTAAAATATATACTGAATAATAATAAAAAATCAAACGTTATAATAAAATTGGGACGGAAGGAATATGAACTGAGATCGGATGTTCTCTCTTCCTGTTAGAAATAGCTCATTTCAACAAAATTCTCACGAACACAATGAGATTATTAAGAATAGCACAAACCCGAAAACACCATATGTGCACCAGCCACACCTTCGTAACTCCAAATACCAGGATTCCTTATTGTTTTCCCTGGATCACATGAGTAGGATCTCCGAGTCCATTCCAAACCGATAATGGTAAGCACACACAGGTGAATGGTATTGATAACAAATTGAAGTGAATGGTATTGATATCAAATTGAATAAACATTCGAAGAAAAACTCCCTGGTAAATTCTCCGTGTCGACAGAGGAGGTAATTTTTACTAGCAGCTGATATCAACTAGCGTTCCCTTCCTGCTACATTAGAACATTAAACAGCAACTACAGGCCTACCAAAAGGAGTAACAAGATAAACATCGATGACAACAGGTATAGAATTTTGGCTTCCACAAAAGTCATGCATGCAATTTGGAAAAGAAAACACGAATCCATCACTACTTGGTTCTGGATTAGACGAGTAGAAATTAACGTGTAAGAAATATACTGCCAACCTTACACTTGGACATAAATCATGATGCAGATTACGAATATCATGCATCTTAGAACAATCCGCAACAGGAAGTGCTCTGCAGATTTTTCCTAACTCCGTAATTTTTGTTTTCTTTAGCCTGTATTCCTCTTCCTCGATTGGGGTTCAAATGGGGGCAAGTCAGGGGGGATCAGGTTTTCATGAACCCCTACAGATGTCAAGACAAGAGTGTAGACAACAAATCAGGCTGATGCAGAACTCGATTTGACTTTCCTATGAAGAAACTGAAGAACATGTTCGCGTTTCCAGTTGTCGATCCTGCAACAGCAAAAGACAAGCATGAATATAAGAACTGGTGTACTAACATTCCATGAAAGTGTAGAGCAAACTATATTGATGTTGATAGATAGGTAGATACTCATAAAGAGGCACTCAGGGAAGCGGTGTACCTGACAGTTTCCTGCTGTTCACCATGATCGTCCAGCAAAATCAGTTTTGGAGGGGAGTTGAAAGCATATTGAACTCTCACCGAAGGGAACTTATCCTTGTCATCTTCTATGAAACCAACAATCTCGGGATAGAAAACCAGTTTCCTCATGCACACCTCTAATATGGCGCCAGCATAGGTCACCTAAGGGGCGACCAAAATCATGTTAGGCCAAGACTGCATCCACGAGGTGAGAAAGATTGGCTGCTGGAACAAATAGCAGGCGACTGATATGAAGAGAGAAAATACCCACCCCACAAAAAAAACAGAAAAAAGCCTTGATATGGCTATATCCAACTCAAGAAGCTTGGGAAATCAATAAAACAAGCAAAGATGTCATAATGTACAGAGGAAGTGCAAGTGTCAGTTTGACCAAAATTTTACGCATTTGTTTCAGTGGAAAGCAAAAAAAGTGATCATTAGTGGCAACATCAACATACAACTCTACAAAGTAATCTATTGGAAAAAACAAGCTCCTAATGCGAAGAATGCTGCTTAATGACAGGAGAACAACTGAACAATCATGCCCCTTGAGACACCACACCAGTACACCAGAACTTTTAGATGTCTGGTTGAAGTATTACATGTGAAGCTTAAGGTTAAATTTTACAAAACCCTTGAACCAAGCAATTTATGCTATCGAGTGATATCAGAAATTCTATGATGCATAATGCTCGGAAGGAAAGTGATAACATGCACAGTAGAAAAACAAAAAGAAGATGGAAATGTTGTGCTAGACTGCTAGTTGCGTGATCTGGGGTGGATAGAATACAGATCAATATTATATGTCAGAACTAAAGGGTAGTATGAAGAGGGAACCAAGGTCAAACACACATATATAACAGAGAGATAAAAATCTGAATTTCTGATACATACATGACAAACCAACTGCATCAAAATTCAGAGGAAACCTAAGAAAGGCAGCAATTTGGACCCTCTAGGAGTTTCATTACAGTACCTTGCTCAGGGAATCATCAGAATCCTCAACACAGCACTGAAGGCACTCCGAAACCAGCTCTGCAGCCGAAATCAAATGTTAAGAACATTTCTGGGTTGTCATAGCAACGAATAGAGAACATATAGAGGAAAGAGCTCTCCATCCATGCTTATAGAATCATCCAACCCAATTTAAAAACTGGTAACCCCAACATGAATCAAACTGAAGAAAAAAAAAAAAAAGCGCTCCTTTTTTTTCCAGTTCTTAAATAAAACCTCAAACTGAAACCTTGGCTGAAAGTCTGAAACTCTCATCATTGATGGCTTATACTTGCATCACACTATACCTCAAATCAGAACATAACAACCCATTTCTTATCCAAGATGGTTTCACAACAGAACGAGGGCAGTCACTAGTATGCTAATATACCTGATAGCCTGCTTGGTCAAGCCAAGATAAGAATGCTTATAGGTGCTTATACCACAAGTTCATAACTCACCAACAGTTTCATAGAGAAATAAAATAAATCCGACTTGGTGACTCTTAGTCAACCTTACACACAAGTGAGAAACCATAAGTTGGAGTATAGTCTACCCGCATAAGTTCATCAAAATTAATACTACTAAATCTTGCTTATGAGCATCTCCCGTATGCTACCCAAAACCAACCGCCTGAGTCAAAGAAATGCTTATAAGATAGTTTGTCCAATTTAAAGCCCAAACAAGAACACCTCATGAAATAGAAATCACAGTATCAGACACAGATTGGCCTCAGTCACCAACAAGGAATTGTCAAGTCCCCAACAATCCGCCATACCCATATCTCCAAACCCCATCACCCGAAATGGCAAATTGGTGCCTCCCAGTTCCAACTCAATAAACCCAACAAGAAACAAAGAAACATCAAAATACTCAATACCCAATATTCATACACCCAAAAAGATCCAAAATTTAGCATCATAATCACATGAAGCGGATCCAAGGAGGAGTGGAATATCAATCAGGGAAAAGACCTTGATCTTTGACGTACTCAGAGAGGGCTTTGCAATCGGAGCAGAGAGCGAGGCCCGTAAACCCTAGTTTCTCGCATTCCGCTGCGCCCATCTGCTGTTGCTCACCCCATGATAACGATGAAGCAAAGATCACAGTCAGAATCGCACACAGGATGATTCCCCTCATCTTTCTATCTCTCTCTCTCTCTCCCTCCTTTTCCTTGGTTTCTCGCCGCCGAGTCTCGCCGGCCCCGTCAAGGAGTTAATTGGTTATTCAACTCCGGTTGACTGGGACGGGCTGGACCGGGTTAGAGTATAATGGGCTGGGCCAGCGTGGTTGGATAAAACTCCAAATTGATCCAAGTGTACTCTTGATCATCATTTTTCGTTTTCGTGCTATAGGTATCAGCATCTCCTATGGTATACTATGTTTGTTGGGCATCGAATATTGTTTTCTTTTTTCTTCTTAAAAAGATTTTACGAATCGATACTTAGTATGCCAACGTACACGTTTGGTTACTTTGTACTCTGACGACAAATGTTTTCACTTCTATGTTTTGGGAAACACGATGAAAGCTCATGATAACAGACCAAACTTTTTTCTTCTTGTGTGCTTGAAATCAATCTCAGTGTCACTGTCAACAATATCAAGCTCTCGCATCCTGTTTACCCCTTTGTATCCTGTAATCTCACAATCCACTGGTCACCACTTCCATGGCCTCTTCATCATCACCACCCTTCACCAAACCCCACTTACCCCCACCACCACCTCCTCCACCACCACCACCAACCACGGCGGCGCAATTCCAATTCCCAAAACCCACCTCCAAACCCGCGACGACCCTTTCCCCTCCCTTGGAAGACACATGCCTATCCAATTCGACCCACCTGACCCGCCAAGAACTTCTCCGGCGCCGCCTGCACCGACTCCGCCAGCTCTCTCGGGTCTATAGGGCCCATTACTGGGCCCTCATGGACGACCTCAGAGTCCTACACAGGGAGTACTATTGGAAGTACGGGTTGAGTCCCTACAAGGTAGTGGGTGATCAGGAGAAGGAGGAGGAGAGGGAGGGGATGGTGAATGGGAACGGTGTCGAGGGCAGCGGCGAGACGGGGAGATTAGGTTTAGGGTTTGGGGAAAGGAGGTGTGGGTTTGTGGGGTGTAAGGTCAAGGCTATGGCCTTGACTGGGTTTTGTCATCTCCATATCTTGTCTGATCCTAATCAGAAGCTCTACAAACCTTGTAATTATGTCATTAAGAGGTATCTTGCTACCACTGTTATAATCGCAAATTTGGTCGATTGTTGATTGCCTTAATTGTACTTCGTGTTGTTGGGGTTTCTATTGGGTTGTCTTCAGTTTTTAATCTGATTGGGATGGTGTGGGTGTGTGAGCATTCATGCAATTGGATTGTGTGATTATGATTTGATGAATCACAAAATAATACTAATATGATTTCGTTGTCTTTACTTATGAAAGATTCAAACTTTTATGATGTTATGAATTATGGTTTGCAAGGCATAAGAAAATTTGGACAAGGATATGAGGGGGCCAGATTCCAACACTGATCATGTTTTAGCAGTGACAAATTCGAGGAATAAGAGAATAAGTCTATATGGTGACTGATTTAGTGATATACAGAAATATTTCTACTACTATGAAAAATGTGGCAGTGAACATATTTGTGAAAGAAGTTTTCTTGTCATGGAAGCTTGAAATGGTATTAATTATGCTCAAGGAAGGCCAATGCTACATCTGAAGATGTTTCAGTGTTGGAGATAATCCGAGCATTTCACAACATCTGTTGCTGGAAAATGTCCTGACTTGAAGAATGAGTGCACCGTCTTCCCCCATTCAGACTGTTCTGAGAATATCACCTGCTTTTCAAATTGATAAGGACATGCAGTTAATGCATTGCAAATTGTTTTGTGCTGTTTCCTATGGAATTAATGCGTACTGTCAATTTTTTCTTCTTCTTATTCTTACGTGGATGCGATGTTTTGCTATGCAGTGCACAAGCAGGACCTATAACGTGTGGGAAGCCAATCCTGAGGTCCATGGTGCCCTCTCTGTGTAATGTCCATTTCCAAAAGGCTCAGAAGCATGTAACTCGTGCCCTGAGGAAGGCAGGTCTCAACGTAGCATCTTCAAGCAACCTTGCACCAAAGTTCCATGTCATTGTGGCCGAGTATGTACGCCAAATTCAGGCCAGAAGAAGAGCAGCACAGAAGTCTAAGGCCAAGAACAATGCTGTCAAAGAGGAGTGTGTTGGCTGAGGAGACATGTAAATGATGGTCGCCTGACCAGGAAATGTGGATTATGTTATTTAGCTAACATAATTTGTGAAGGAACTTCTTATCTCATGTGCAGATGGGCCATGTAGAGGTATGCCAAAGCACTCCACATGCTTGTTACACTGCCTTTTTTGGAACTGCATCTGTTCTATCTATCTTGCCTGGATAATCACTCAGCTGTCTTGGCGATCTTCATTCTTTGAATAAGGTCCTGTGATTATGTTACACATTGTGTACCATTACACCATCAAGTTATCTTGTGTTCCCTGTTTGGGTTTGTTATTCTGGGAGGGGCCATAAAAAGGATTACTGATACTTAATAGTCAAGGATTTCAAATATTTCTTACAACAAGATTTCTTTTCCTGAAATGAGGTGTCTTTTGCTTTGAGTGAATAAAGGAAGTGACAAATTCACATATCCAAGCAATGGAATTCAATTTCCTTCTATGGAATTAGGGTGTTTGGTGTTTCTGTCAATGGAGAATTTCTCATGCAACATGGATTAGAGGAGCTGTACTACAGAGGTTTGTACGCCCCTGCCATTAAATATGTAGTTATAAGCGTTCATAAATAAAAATTAGGTGTGATACCTAGTTTTCATGAATGCCAAATAGCTCAGTGGTTAGGTGCAGGCACTTCATGTGTGAAGTCTTGGGTTCTAAACCCAATCTTAGGTCCTTTTGCGTTCTTTTTCGGTCCCTTTTTCAAAATATTCCCATTTTGTTTTTTGACTTTCCTTTACCATTTTTCCATCCATCATTTTCTTATAGTTATTAACTTCAATTGTTTCTTTCAATTCTCATTTAATAATATAGTACTTCCTTCGTCTAAAAAAAAGTGAAACAATTTTTCGAGATGTCCCATTTTAAATTAATCTTTTCTGAAATAGAAAAAATTTAAATGCATGTGTCATGTATTTTCATAATATCTTCTTACATATAATTATTTACAACAAAATAAAAATCTAACGTTAATTTTAACTATAAAATAGAAATGATATGTAATTTTTTTCGGCCCTCTCATGGGAATTCTCTGGTTCCGTCCCTACTTAGAAAGATCGTTCCTGCCCTTCCCTTCTCTCTCCTTTTTGGAGGGACAGTTATATTTCATCGCCAATGTATGTGACAAACTGAACTTAATAGAGATTTTTGTGAATGATTGATAACATGGTCGTAGAAAAAGCTACAGAATGTCAGAAGTAGGAACTCTGAGGTCTAGATTGTATGGAAAGGTGCAGCTTTATGCATTGTTATACTGTATAATTATTTTGTGGATTTCCATAGAGTCGGTATGGTTTTCTTTACTATGAATGAGACATGTCTACTTATTTGTCTTCCTATGTTGACCTAAAAATTGCTGTCAACGACTGTAAAAATTCATCTGTGTTGATTAGTAAAATTCATCTGGTTAGTTAGCTTCCTTGCAATCAAGTTTGGTTTTTGTGCTGTCAAGCTATAAAGAGATTATGATTCGTGTTCCGTTAGGTTTTGAACAGGGTTTGTCACTTGCCGTCTTTCATGATTATTCAGTGGACCTTACTGTTTTTCATGGTTTGCCTTATTATTTATTTGTATTCTTGCAGTTTTTTTCTTCTAAACTTTCTATCTTCCTTTTTTTTTTGTTGGTATTCTTCACATCCTATAGGAATTCTGTTGATTTGCCACCCAGGTAAGGTTTTTTTTGGTTGGATTCTTCACATCGTAGAGCATACAAGTCTTAGGAATTCTGTTGATTTTGACTCTGTTAACCTTCCCTTCTTCTCCACTGCAGGTGAATAGGAGCAGCGTGCAGTGAACTCAATGGATCTATTGTTATAAAGATCTGGGAAATGTATAGAGACGACTTACCAGTCTTGTTTGTACTTGTAGAATGTTGTTCTGATTGTATGTGAACTTGATGGAATCTTGTTCAAACCTTGCTAGCCCCAAAGTAGGTTGTATTCCGTCCTGGTGCAGTCGGTGACTACAATATTGAATGGAAAGCGTAAACATTTCCCAACTTGTTCGCTTTGTTCTTATAGTTTTTTTTTAAGATAACAGTTACGAAGATGATCCTCATTTCCCGACTTGTACTGTTGGGCTTCGGTTTTCTTCTTGTTTGCCTATGCAATATTTCTTGTACAAACAGGAAGACAGTGCTCAGCACTTGTTCTCTTGCTCTGCATTTGTTCGCCTCAAGTGCTCAGCAAGTTTTACTTAGTTTGATGTACAATATGCTGTGTTTCAAGTCAGAAACAAAGTGCTTTCACCAGAAGGAATGATTGGTGCTCGAGCCGCTTGTTCTCGAGGGGTTCGCCTCAAGCCCTCAGGATGGTTTTCACTTGTGTCGTTTTGAACTTGCTAACAATATTCAGAATCATATTTTGATTAACCTCTCAGAACAGTTGCTACAATGTTAATCCTTTGCCTGTCTGTCCAACCAAAGTCGGAATATAATACTCGCATATGCTCAACATTCTATGCAGGGCAACTGAGAGATGAAAATATAAAGTTCATACTCCAAGTTCGAGGAAAATGACTACACCAAGAAAAATGGACATGATTCGTCTTTGAAAATGCAGAACGTAGAAAAGGGAATTCTGCGACAGATCTACCACCCGGGGCTAAAGATCTATCTAGATGTTAAATCATAGTTCGCAGCAAATCCCAAAGAAATCGTATAGAAGAAATCAGAGGCTACTCCACGCAAGTGATTACTCAATGAAAATAGAAGAACATGCATGATAGCAGAACAATGGATTGATTAAAAGGTATATCTTTTTTCAGAATACTGATTCCAAAAGAAAAAGAAGATGATGGAAAGAAGAATGTACAAATGTTGTTACATCTGAGCAGATTTTCCCATGGAAATGCACCGTTCGGTCTCATCCTCCTATCTTCTGCCAAATGAGCGATGGATAAAGCCATTGCTATTTCCATTGCTACAGCCATTGCTGCTTGTATTAGCAATACTGGACTTGAATCCAACGGAACCTAAGCCCCATATTCTGACAGTACGGTCATCACTTGCCGAAGCCAGCATGTGTGGATTTGCTGGGTTCCAGCTTACACAGTTGACTGCACCAGAATGCCCGGGCAGTGTGACTAGATGCTCCCCTGTGCTCCTGTGCCATATGTAAACCTGCAGACACAAGAAATTCTCACTAAAGCATCCCAATTCTCAAACACAGAAAGATGATAGTCGCCATTAAAAAAATAAATAAACCCATGAAGGGCATGTAAATGTGCCGATTGTTTTTGGGTATGCAAATGTGTAGTCCTCCTATATTCACAGATTAAAAATTTCCTCATGTGACGACCACAAGAACTTGTCTATACCACTAGCTACTTGTTCACTACAGAGAGCAGGAGCAGAAAAGATAGAATTCGGCGAAGGTGCAAGAGTTAAGCAGAAAAGACAGATCGCCCTCATCACGTCAAGAAAGAAAGAAGGCCACTAAATCGTCTATATGATAACTATGCTGAGCAAACAATCATCGTCTTCATCTCATAATGAAGTGAATGCCAGGAGATAGCCACCATCTTGCTTCTGGTCCTCTAGACACCAGGTTACACCGTTACAGTAAAGAGGTTCAAAAAGAAAGATAACAAAGCAGTATATGATCTTTGGAGACCCATAATTCAACGCAATTTTTGAAATACATAAATGAACTCATAATCACTGACTGTAAACCATTCAGTCGGCTCATCAAGCTCGGCCAGGCCACATAGGCTCTAAGCAGTAAGCACAATGGAAAAAGGATGCATCAATCTATTAGCTTACAAACTATTAACTACAGAAATAGCAGGAATGAAGTTTAAAGAGACAATAAATCAACA
>JAOVYX010002922.1:0-11378 GCA_035668315.1 Drosera spatulata
TGCAATAATACAAGGTAAGCAGCAGCAGAGAGCAATCCCTATTAAACAGGCCAAGAGAACGCAGAATATTGCGAAGAGTACATCAAATGCGAGGAAAACCACCGTCAACCTGCAAGATACATGTGCGTAAAGTCCAAGATGAGATAGCAAAAACTAAGAAAGGCAAGTCGAGAACTTCATACTTAACACGATAACAACATAAGTAGATAGTGTCGCTTACCATATAAGCAGTGAGAAATACCTATGTAGCTACGGTCACTAGCTCTGACAATGGTAACTTACAGCTTACTAATCTGTCTGTCTCAGGGTTGTTTTAGAATCATTTCCAAGAAGGTTTCAAACTTCAAATTAGTTCCGACCACAACCAATGTTTGCCATGAGATAAGAACAATGGCATTTGCAAACTAAACACAACTCACAAATTCCAGCCCCTTTTGCGAAGAGGTTCTTCTAAAGGTTAAACCCAATACGGCAAAATTTCAGTAAACCAGACACTTGAAATTGTAAGCCCCCGGAAACTAATATTCTATGTCAAGGACTCTTAACATAATCATGTTATATGGATCTGGGGCATCGTGCGAAAACATTGTGCTCAAGAATCATAGCAACAGCACAGTTTATAGGCATCTAATCCGAAGCACCCAACCTCTACCATCAATATATCCATTAGAAAGCTACTGAACCAAAGTATTCAACTTCTGGTCTCCAATTTCAGCCTCCTTTCCTTCAACAAATGAAGCATATAGGGAACAAACTCATGACCTTATGTCATGACCTACTCTGATGTCATGTCGTGCAACCAACTCCATCAAAAATCTAACTGATGATAAAAGATCCACTAATGTATATCTTAAGACATACTATCAGAAGGTGGATATTTGAATAAAACAAATTGGAGGCACAAGATTGATTGGATGTGGTACATATGTACTGTTTAAGACTTGAGCCCTAGGGAAGATTCTGGATGGATGTATATGAAAATGATCAAATTAACTAATTGAAGATCGAGAAGCACAGCCCTTAAATAACCAGGCTAGTCTGACATTACGTCACTAACATTTCAAGGACATTACCAACTCCTTGAGGAAAAGAGCTAAAAATTACAAAAGCATACCAGTATAATAATGGGGCACGCTGAAGCAGAAGTTCACCACCAGAGACAACCCAATAGAAGCCAACGATCCACCATAGAAAGGATGCCATTGTGTTTATAGATTCGCAGCGTTTCGTAAATCTGAGACATAAATAACAACAATTAATAAAGGTAAGAAATGCAGAGTTCGATCAGCAGACTAGCAACAACAACCAACAATGAAAGATAATTCCCCTAAACAATAGAACATACAAGGGTCCCTTTACCAGGATGCCACTCAAAAAAGGATATGTGGTTTTAATCAATTTACAAGTTCTGAAAAGGCAAAGATCCCAATATATGAGGACGGAGGCTGAGATACAGATCGAGGTCCTAATGTAACTCTTACATATCCAGTTTCAGTCCCTCAAGGTTAAGAATCATATCCATGCATTGTATGATAGCATCCGGCAGGATTAGATAAATTCAAACTCCGCCTTAATCAAGTAAGCTAAGCCATTGAGTCCACAGACCAGGAAACTCTCCATGGCCACCCTCCCTACCTGAAAACACCCACTCGATCATCCCAAGAAAGACTCATGACCATCTTTCGAACCTCTTATCCAAAGCTCTGGTCCATAATTTATAGAAGCGCAATGCATGGCAGAGATACTCCCTACCAAAGTAGATTTGGATTCAAACATTGAAGTATATAGCAATAGCCAAAAGCAGATTTTTCTCTACTTTCCTTCCCCATTGATCCACATTCCCAAACAACGCATACTAAGCTGTTCCTCGATCATCGAATTTCAATCGTCAGAACACCATATTCCCATGTCCATCACCACATTGTCTTCACGTAGAGAATTCAATCAATAATAGTACATTATCCTCTAAGCCACACCAGTATCACTACACCTTCGCAAATCACACTTACGAACAATTAACATGCCTAAACCAGGAAACACGCAAATGACAGAAGTCCAACGGAAATTCCAGACAGCAATCAAGTCACAACATCAAATTAAAATGAAAAAACGGATACTAATCAATCAGGAATCGTGAATTTCAAGCTCAAGCTCACCTCGCCTGGCTCGCAACTCGGAAAAACCCGACCCCTGCATCCTCCTCCTCATTCTCACTCTCATTCCCCTCCACCACCACCCCAGCCTCCACATCTCCCCCACCAGCACCACGGCCGCTCCTCTCCCCTCGCCTTGACCCCACGGCCCTCGCGGTCCGCCTCCGATACTCCATCCACACAAGCACCACATGAACCAGACACTGCAACGCGTATCCGCAGATCCAAACCCTAACCGGCACATTCGTCTCCTCCTTCGTCGTGCAAATCAACATCACAGCCGACACCGCCACGAACGCCATGTTCCACACCATGTCCAGCGCCACCACGGGACTCGAGTATCCCCAATCGGCTCTCCGTTCCTCGAGTTCCCTCGCCGCTGTCTCTCGAACCAGCAGCGACGCGCCGCGTCGGCCTGCGGCGCGGCCTAGGAGGAACGCGAGGGTCGTTTGAGGGGGACGACCCGCGGCGTCGCCGGTGTCGGTGGATTCGCGGTGGCGGAGGAGCGGCGCCGCCGCGGTGGTCCTCGAGTCTTCGGACATTTTATTTATTTTTGGGAATTGGTTTGAACTTGGGGCATTTTTTCGGGGGATTTGATACTTTGTTCTGTGAATTTGTTGGGTTTGTGTTGTGTGTCTGAATTGTTTTTATTTCGACGATGTCTTTGAAGGGTAGCTGTGAGCCTGTGAGAAAATCGGACAGGGGCACGACCGTGATCCATTGGGGACGTTTTGAGTACACTTTAAAAAAAGTTACAATGTGGGGATTGAATAAAATGTGAAATTTTGGATGTGTATATGAGTTCGAAAGACTAGAGACAGATTAGTTTTACGATAATTGGATATGGATCAAACATTCTTCAATGTAACGATTTCCTCAAGTTAATGTTGATCATCACAACTGAAGAACGGTTATTTATAATTTAGTTAAACAATTCGATCAAAGTTTTTATGGCTAATCAAGGTTTACAGTCATTCTAAACTTGTTGGGTTGACGTACGAAAATGTGTACTCCGCAACGTGAAAACAGTCATTGAGCGCTTGGGTATGAGCGTGACGATATTGGTTACTATCTTCAACCATTAGTTGACTGGTAGTAGCCATTTGATTAGGGATGGAGGAAGCTCCAAGTGGATGAAAATTAAGCATTGAGTTGAGATCGGTGAAGACTGAGACACATCATTCATCCCAACAATTGAACCCATTGGGCTCTCTAGCACATTGTACATTGGTCTTAACCTAACTATTGCACTGGCCAATCACATACTGGAGTTTCTAATCAATTTTGAGTTGGACAAGATCCATTACTTTTAATCACAAGATGGGCCTGTTGGCCCATTCATTCAGGCCCAGTATGCTTCATAGTGGTCACAACTCACAAGCATCCATCATGTGCGAGGAAATTATTCATTCATCCAACCAAATCCTTGGCATATGGGAAAAAAATGTTTTTAGCGGTTAAGCAATTGATATTGCAAGTACTATAGCTTCTAGCGGTTAAGCAATTGATATTCCATGTAGTTTCACAATGATCAACTAGATAAAGTTGGCGTGGGTATATTTATTAGGCTAGTGAAGTACCTTTGCAAAATGAACATTTGCCTACCATATAGCTCTGCTGAATTTTCTCAATCAAGGGGGGCTTAGTCTTTTGACCAAGAGCATCCATAAGCTTAAATTTTAAATACTGGGTTTGTTATTTATATTTTGAGAATCTGGATCATTTTGGAATTTATAATCCATAATGATTTTGATAATTTCAAACTCTCATCCATTTATTTATTCTCAAAAAATACACTTTTCAATAAATAAATGAATAAAAATGATATTTCATTCGATACATATGTCTTTCTCAGCGAAAAAGAAAAACAAAATATCAGGGAATTGAGTCTCTCAATTGAAGACTTGAACAAGGGAGTTTTATATTGAGTCTTCTAAAATTTGAATGAGAATTTTTTGTGTCATTTTAATTAATTTTCACAAAAAAATTCATTAAATAAGAAGTTTTTAATGACAAAAACTATAAAATAGATGCACTAATAGCTAGCACTTTTGAACCTATGATTAGTACAGACGCGTGTGCCCACTAAATCACTGACGAATTTTTTTCCTTTCTTTTGCAATTGAAATTTCCTCTTGTTATACTAAATATCTTCTTATCTCATAAATTCATAATGAAATATTGCATCTTAATGGTAATAAGTATCTGTTCAGATGTGTCAAATAAAGGTATTATAGCAAGAGATCAAGGATTTAGAGTCAATAAAATCTATAAAACTAAAAAAAATATTTGAGATGATAGTTTGTTTTCGTTAGACAGAGAAATTAGACGTTGAGGATTTGCAAGATCAATTTCCCCCTTATCATGAGCTCAAACATCATTTTTCTTAAATGTAGCATAAAATTTCAATAATTACTTGAATTATGTGTTTTAATCACATTGGAGTGTACAAACTAATGTAGCCAATTGAGGTAGAGAGGTTGGAGAGCGTAAGAAAGGGAGAAGAAAGCAAGCAGCAAGAAAGGGTAATTCCGTCAAATGCTAGAGGACAAGATCTGCGCTTTTGTCAGGGTGTCATTATCATCTAGATATGCGAAAAGGATATTTTTGTGACCCCCGAACAAAAAGGGTAATATAGTGGATTAGTAAAATTTCTGTTCTGTCACGTACTTTTTAGATGTTCGTTGTTTACTTAGCCGCAAACCCTTATATCATTTGCGATTAAGTTTCAGTACGCTCCGAAAAAAATTATACTATTTTAATGAATATATATATGATAAAAGAGAGATAAGAGAGAGTTTTAACGGTGTTGTATGATAATCAAATGTTATTTTTTTAAAAATATCATAAAATGTTAATGATATTAAATGTTACGTATTATAATCGTAAGTCAATAATAAAATTAAATATTGTCGTTTAGATGAGTAACGAATCTTCTCAAATTACGTGTTAAATAGTACATAAAGAAAAAAATATTCCCTAATAATTTAATTATAACGATTTGATCCGATACGGAATTTTACACGTCTGTTAATGTAAAAACATGAGGTTTATTTTTAAAACCAATTGGCAATAGCAGAAGAGATCCATGATCTATTTATATCGTTACAGACTTTAGCCAAACTTCGATGTGGGTTTAGTATCTCTAACACACCCCTTCACGCGAATGTTTCTTTTGGACTAAAAGCGTGAACCGATAATCACGTGATGTGAAATACGTTGTAATACCCCTAAAATTTCATGAAAATTTAACATCTAAAACCGCACTAAAAGAGAAATTTCGAGAACGAAATTTTCTAAAAGTTGGGGGTAACACAATAGACCGAAAATTTTTCAATATTTTAAAAAAATATATTTTTACATTATAATATATTAGATAACCAACGATCGAATATAACATTATAACGTAACGTTATATATTTAAATGTACGAATAAAAATGACGAGTGCGTAACGTTTTAACGTAACGTTACCAATTTACAAATAATATAACGAATACGCATCGTTAAACATAACGTTATAATGAAGTAACATACGTGTTTAATGAACGTACGTATTTTATATAACATACGAATGTCGTTATAACGTAACCTTATAACGTTATAATATAACATATTCGGGTTAATATAATACAGTCCCGAAATTATTCAAGATTTTCAGCCAAACGAACATTATTAAATTAGAAATAATTTTATCACATTACAGGTATATGTTTTGAAAAAATAATAGAATGAAATATGGATCAAAATAAACAGATAAAAATAAAACGAGGGAACGGATTCGAATGAATAAACTCCGCCGCCCAAAACCATTTTCTTTGCACTGTTCCCTTTCCTTAACCATTTCGACGCCGACTTCAGCCCACGTGTGCCCACGCATGACACCGCCCACACCTTCGTCCACTTTAATTCCTGCATCCATCAACCTCACCATCACTTCCTGTAGCGGATCACTCCCCTGCAATGCTCACCATCAGCATAATCTCCCTTCACTTGCACACACACACCACCTCAAACACAACCAACGATCACAGCCGTCTCATGCCATTCATCACCACCACCAACCACCAGCTTACCAGCCAGCAACACCAAACCACAACCACGCTAAGGCCATCTCCACACCCCAGCAGTCATCACATCATCAACCGCGATTACCCCAACCATCAACAACCTAACCACCTCATCACAACCAGTTCACCATCATCACTCATCAAACGCATTCATTATATACATTGCTATAGATGCGACAAGACAGCAAGTAAGAGGAGTTTGACGAGTCAGTTAGCGAGGACAACAACGAACGAGTCGAGGAAAACCGATGTTTGAGATAACCTAACCCGAACGAACGGAGTTGTGTGCGTTTTAAGCAGGTGGGGGCATATAGGGTATGCGAGCTGCTTTCTGTTCTCTCTTTTCTACTCTCTGTTTTCAATTTCCTGTCCCCCTCATTCTATTTTCTGCCCCCTCCTTTCTGTTTTTTGCTTTCTATTTTTGTGACGTCCCGGTCAAATCCTTGCTACAGGAACGTCATCAAGAACCACTCGTCAGGCTGACAACTGGCCCCACAGACCAACACTAGTCCTTTCAGTGCGTTTTGGCCTCATTCGCAGGAGGTCACCCATCCCAGCATTACTCCGTGTTAAGCACGCTTAACTGCGGAGTTCTAAAGTGATGGGCTACCAAAAAGGAAGGTGCACCTTATTGGTATAGGTAGTACTATCAAGCCATTTAAGCATTTTCTTGGGGTATTACATACACCCCCACTTAAAGAACGCAACGTCCTCGTTGCGACTTCAAGCACGACACACAACCCCAGAACCTTCCCTCACTAAGCGTCTGACCTGGACCTCTTGTCCACAGGCCCAGCACGCGCTCGCAGGGTTGCTCCGATATCATACTGTAATGCCCCGGCCAAATCCTTACTACTTGAACGTCACCAAGAATCGTTCGTCTTGCTGACAATTGGCCCCACAGACCAACACTAGTCCTTTCAGTGTGTTTTGGTCTTACTCGCGCACACCCTGAGAAACTTCCCAGGAGGTCACCCATCCCAGCATTGCTCCGTGTTAAGCACGCTTAACTGCAAAGTTCTAAAGTGATGGGCTACCGAAAAGGAAGGTGCATCTTGTTGGTATAGGTAGTACTATCAAACCATTTAAGCGTTTCCTTGGGGTATTACAGTTTTCTCTTTTGTTTTCTACTTTGTATTTTCTGTTTTCTACCTATTATTGTTAAATCTAAAAGTGTATATGTGTGATATAATCCGTACGAATAGAAACGGGATATTACACGTAAATATATGACTATGCAACGCTATATTCTGGACCTGGATACTGTTTGACGTGCTTAGCGTGGGGACATCGTCGGGATTGTAACAAATCAAATCATATAGAACAATGCTTTACAAATACACAGTATATTCATATGTATGCAGAACTATGCTTTTCAAATAAATTATAATGTACGTAAATATAAGTAGTAGTAATTGTAGTGCACGAATGAATTCAAATAATCTCATCATAAATATATGCTAATGGAAAAACTAGAACGGGTTGGAGATTACATTGTCTGGTGATACGATTAAACGAAATACAAAACAACATTGAACGCATGTTCAAATATAAAGACTGAACACGGCACATGTCTCATGGACTCTCAAGTCATCTGTCGTACTCTCTTTAATATGCTTTGGAGATTGAGCTCTACACTGTCATCATCTCCTTATGCTGAAACTGTTATGAAGGAGGTCGAACGTGATGTTCCTTCTTGCAATCTTATCGAATGTAAAGTGAAAGTCACTGAGATTGAACTCTAACCAAACTTCTTGAGTCATCGTCACGGGTGAACTGAAACTAGATAGAGAGCGTTGAGCAGTCCCCATCGTTTTAACATACATGCAGCGGCTTCAACGTCGGACGCGACGGAGCCACTGGCTACTCTCTACAGGGAGATGTAAATCTATCCCCATGAGAGGTAAACAAAACCGTTAGATACGCACTCTATCTATTAAAGTGTTAGACGACGTACAATCTATGCAAGTACGTAACGAATCGACGGATTCTTGTAACACGGTTGATGATTGACGAGTCTTGTAATCCGTGTCTGTTGAAAACTCTTGAGTCATGGTCCCATGATAACAAAAATGAACATAAGAGACGTGAAATCATATAAATACTCACATGTAATATGGCATATCTATTTTCCTATAAAGTATAAATGTTTTACTGGCACTCATCGATTCGCCATAGTCGGGGGTGTACCCTGCAAAGGTGAGACACATACTCTAGGTTACTGAGTTTCGTACTCACGGGTTATGTATTTCGTTTGTAAGTGAGTTATCAGAAGATCAGTGAAGATTGTAGTTCCATTTGTGTAACGCTCCGAGCGTCGCTGATAGGACATGTGGCGTTATGCCATCACGAACCCGATTCATGACAAAGCTAACAAAACCAACGGGTTTAGAGGTATCAAGAGTCAAGAAAAATACCTATAATGGTTCAGTTTAACCTGTTAACCTATTATAAATCGTTTTACATCAGTATTACAGAGGCTATTTAATCACATAGTTTATATGATTAGTACATGATATTTGTTACATATCTAAATGACTATAGGTTCATCACAACATTTCCCAAAATGCGTAAGGCGACTAACGTCCTCACTGATCGTCTGGTAATTTACCTACAAACGGAATACATAACCCGTAAGTATGAAACTCAGTAACCTAGAGTATATATCTCATATTTACAGGATACTCCCCCGACAATGGCGAATCGATGAGTATCAGTAAAACAGTTATTCTTTTTTAGAAAAATAGGTATGCCATACTATGTGTATGTATATGTATGATTTCATATATCTTATGTTTCACTTTTGCTAGTATGGACCTATGACTCGAGAGTTTTCAACAAGCAGACTTTGACTACAAGACTCGTCAATCGTCGACCGGCTATAAGAATCCGTCGATTCAATACGTACGTGCCAAGATTGTACGTCACCTTACACTTTAGTGGATAAAGTGCGTTTCCAACGGGCTCTACTTGCTCCTCGTTGGGGTAGATTTAGGCCTCCATATAGAGAGTAACCAGTGGCAGCGTCACGTCCGACGTTGAATCCTCTGCATGCATGCAAAGAGGATGGGGGCTGCCTAGCGCTCTCTAGCTAGTTCAGTTCACTTATAACTGTAACGCCCCGGCCAAATCCTTGCTACCGGGTCGTCACCAAGAAACCGCTCGCCAGGCTGGCAACTGGCTCCACAGACCAACACTAGTCCTTTCAGTGCGCTTTGGCCTCACTCGCGCACACCCTGGGAAAACTTCCCAGGAGGTCACCCATTCCAGCATTACTCCGCGTTAAGCACGCTTAACTGCGGAGTTCTAAAGTGATGGGTTACCGAAAAGGAAAGTGCACCTTGTTGGTATAGGTAGTACTATCAAACCATTTAAGCATTTTCACGAGGTATTACAATAACGATGACCCAAGAAAATCGGTTAGAGTTCATTCTCGGCGATTTTTACTTGACATTCGAAAAGATTCTCAAGAAGGGTCATCACGTTCGACCTTCTTCGCAATGAGACCTCGACAATATGGGGTATAGCCTTTAACACATTTTTAGAGGAGTACGGCAGATGACTTAACAATTCATGCACCACGTACAGTGTTCAGCCTTTATATCTGATTAGGTGTTCATCGTTGGTTTGCATTTCATTTATTCGTATATCCCGCAGTGTAAATCCCAAACTCGTTTCAATGCTCTCTTAGACATACGTTATAATGATTTCATTTAGCGTTGTTCTTGTATTATAAGATCATCTTGTGTCCGTATATTTGAGCATATCGTAGTAGTGTATGATTTGATTTATTATTATCTTAGTAATTTATTTTGCACCTGTCACGGTGCGGTTATTGGTGTCGTATAGTCATGCATGCATTAATATCCATTTATATACTCAAGGTTTATATATCACATATACACGTTTAGGTTAATCCTTCACGACGAATGTGTGCTATGCTCATCAAATACAGGGGTCTCGCTGCTGCTGTCTCCTTGTTTCCCATCACTACTGCTGCTGTCTGTTTACACTCCCGATGTCACCGTCGTGTCCGTCTTTGCTGTTCCCGTCGTTGCTATTGTATGAAGACGATGACGCGATGGTGGCTCGTGAGCTTATGATGTCGGTGTGTTAACGGCTAAGGTGATGACCGTTTGGTGAGGTGTTGGTGGCTGATTGCAGGGCGATGATGGTGATGAGAAGGTAGTGTGTTTTTATGGTGGTTTGTCGAGAAGAACGAAATGGGGGATGGGAAGAGCTGCAGGACGGTGAATGATCGTGATGGTATGATCTGCTTGAGTTGATGGGAGATCTGTAAATAGCAAAAAATTATTTCGAACTTTGTGATATTTGTTTCGTTGAAAATTTTGAATATTTTCGGGACTGCATTTTATTAGCCAAAAAACGTGTATTATAACGTTACGTTATAACGTCACACGAACGTTATACTTAATACGTACGTTTGTTAAACACATACGTTACACCGTTATAACATTATGTTCAACGTTACGTATTCGTTATATTATTCATACTTATAAATAACATTATATTTTATAATATGTTTAATATTGAAATTTCGGGGTATTACACTTTATATTTTGAAGATGCTGTAATTGAACTATGATTATTCTGGATATGTAATATATATGATGAATTTGTCATCTCGCAAACTGTGTAACTCAATTGCTTCCGTCCTATGATTGTAAACCGAATTTCGTAAGAATTAAACAGCATTAATGGAAGTATCACATGTAGTTTCCTTGACTATGCCTTTAAACTCGTTTGGTTTATTTAACCTTGTCATGAACCGAGTTCGTGACAGCATAACGCCACGGGTCACATGACGTGGATCTCGGGACATTACGTACGTATGGTGGTTAACGTGTGTGTCTCACTTTGATATCATGTAGAAATACGATGTTCACTTGTAAAATCAATTACTAGAGATATTAAACCCACATTGAATGTAACGCCCCGACTTTCCATGTAGGAAGACACGTGAGTGTTATGCCGTCACGGACCCGGTATGTGACAAGGCTAAACAAATTGAATGGGTTTTAGGAGTACAGAAGTCAAGAAAAACACAAATAGTAACATTATCATAACTTACAGTCCCAAATACCTGTTTAGTTACAACACTTAAAGCGGAAGCTATGCAGATCATTTATTACATTT
>JAOVYX010002923.1:0-11377 GCA_035668315.1 Drosera spatulata
GGGGCTATTCAGGAACGTGCTTGTCATGAAGCTGTAGGCCCAGCAATGACTCCGAATCCAGCTATGCAAATCCTGAAAAAATTGGGATGTTAACGTAAACTGAAAGATTTTGTTATCGAGCGGATAGCGAGATGTAGAGAAAATAAAACACTCACTAGTAAGTGAATAAGATTAGTAGAACAATGAGGTAATTGATGAAGAACTAAATGATTATTAATACCCGTTGAAAGATTTAAAGAATTAAAAGATTTAGATGTTAAAATTAAAGCTGTTAGTGATAGATTACATACATTAGGTAATAGTTTTAGTGCTTTTAAACAAACAAATGAAGTAAAAACATCTATAGTATTAATGTTATTATTTCAAGTTTGTAAAGCTAATAATATAGATACTAATATGGCTCAATTTATATTAGATACAGATACTCCTGACGGTTTAAAAAACGATAAAAAATAATTATGAAACCTTTAAGTTTTGATGTAATTAAAAAATCTGTAATTAACAAAGGTTATATTTGGGAGTTTAATAAACCTATGATTATAGGTATTAGAACAGCAACAAATTTACCTAATGTATTTGATGATTATATAGTTTTTTTAGATAAAATTTTTCGAATAATATATGTTATAATTATTATGAGATATTTAAAAAAAACACAAGTGTTGTATTTACTATGACGGAGAAGAGAGAATAATATTTTTTCTGTCCAACAAAAAATACAACAGTTTTATCGGACATACGTTTCGATGTAAAGTTTGACACGCGTGTAACGACGATTAAACGTAATATTTTATAAATTTATCGTGAAACATATAAATTACGTATTTTAATATAATACATGTTACGGAATCATCAAATTTGATTTGATATAAAAACAAAATTTATATATATACGTGAAAAATAATACAAAATATAGGACAGAATAAGCTTATTCGATGGTAGGAATTGTCTTTTCATGCAAATGATAGCGTGACGTGACAGTAGTAGAAAAAAAACCTGACAAAGAACGTTATTCCGTTTTCAACTTTTATCCGATAAGCACGTTATTCGCGATAGCGCACGCTATCCATGAACACAAACGCAACCGAAGAAAAAAACCTGACAAATTAATAATCTACATACTCACTTTACCCTTATAGAATTGATTATTAACAATGTTCAGAGGAACTCATATACGTACTATTCCCTTTTATCACACTTTTCATGTATCGAAGTACTTCACTCCTACACCTTCATCAAACATCAAACGTACAAACAATCATACTATACTATCATCCGTTCGTCCATCATCAACTCACCTTAATCAAATACACGACCTTGCATCGCTTTGATCTGCTTATGTGTGCACTACAGCTTCACAATCTCAGGAATATGGACCGGGTACCTATCGATACAATCGGCCCACGGGCCATCCTCCCGGCCCGAAATGTTCCGATTACATGCCCAAACAGCACTGTTACACTTAAACCCGCTCCCGAACGCAATCATCCAAACCCGATTGCCTCTCCGCATCCTACCCTTGGCCTCAATGTAGCTCAACTCGTACCACAGCGACGACGATGAAGTGTTCCCGAACCTGTGTAACGTCATCCTCGATGCCTCGACGTGCTCCGCAGACAAATCAAGACTCTTCTGAAGCTCGTCGATCACGGCCCTGCCTCCGGCATGGATACAGAAGTGATCGAATGCTTGTTTAAAATCGGGAATGTACGGTTTCCATTTCGGGTTTATAATCTTTCTCCCGATAAGAGACGCTAGGAAAAGCAACTGCTCTGAGGCGGGGAGAACCAGAGGCCCGATCGTCGTGATATTAGACTTGAGCGCGTCTCCAGCGATCCTCATTAGCTCTTTCGACAACGATATCCCGACTTTTCCATCCCTGTCTTCCTCCTCGAAGACGCACCTGTATGACTTGTCGTCCGACCCTCGATGGGTCCTGACGACATGCAGGAGCCGGTATTTGGACCGGAAGCCGAGGCGTCTTTTGTTGGTGAGAAGAATAGTCGCACAGCCCATCCGAAAGAGGCAGTTTGGGAGGAGCATGGCTCGCTCCTTGCCCTGATAGTAATTCGGGGTGATTATCTCCGTGCTGATGACGAGAGCGTTTGAATTCGGATGAGTTTGCAGGAGATCTCGAGCCAAATCGATAGAGATCGGGCTGCAGCTGCAGCCCATCCCCGCCAGATTGAAGCTCTTGATATTACTCCTCATCTTGTACTTGTTCACCACCATCGCAGAAAGCGACGGTGTCGGCGAAAACAAGCTGCAATTGACAATCAAAATATCGATCTCCTTAGGGGAAACACCCGTCTTCTTGAGTAACTCGTCTACGGCGGAGAATATGACCTGCTCTGCCTCGGCCCTTGCGTCCGCCATCGTGGGGTTGGGCGGGATGTACTGGATGGCCGGAGGCAGACAGGTCTCCTCCCCCAGCCCCGACCGCTCCAGAATCATCATCTGGAAATCAACGCTCTTGGGATTGTCCTTCAGTATGAGCCTCGAGTGCTCCATGAACGTTGCGAACGGCACCCTGAACGTGAACGGCGGCTTGAAACAAGCGTAATCCACCATGTACACCGTCCTCGGCTTCGACATGAAGTACACCGTGGCCACAAAAACGACCAGGAACGTCAAAGTGAGGACCTGGACGGAACTCACGTTAAGTGATTGTACCGTCGCTGTGAGTTCCTCGGGCCCCGCACGGTAGAGGTGCATAGACACTGCTACCATGCCGAGGGTCAGAATCAGCGTCATGACATTGTTGACAACATACTGATATGCAAGCTTCACATACTTCAGCTTATACGACGACGTCTGCATTGTTGTAGGCATTTTGTAAAATGGTGGCGACAAAGACCACGGCGACGGTGGTTTTGGAGGAAGAGAAGGTGGGATTATAAAGGTGGTGGTTGGAGTGTGAGTGAAGATGAGAGGGTAATAAATTGTTTGGGTGGATGGATGGGAAGAGAAGTGTGAGTAAATGAAGGAGAGGTCTCTGAATATATTGCAAGAACATATATTGATCCATCCTTTATGGGTGTTCTGGGCATTAGCTGGACTTTTGCCCCCACAAAGTACAACTCAACGGGAAAGACGATATTGCTATCGATACTCTTACGCTATACTGTGCTATATGGTACACTTCCCACGAAAAGGGTTCGATAACTTTGTGGATTTTTCTCCTAAATGGTACCGACTACAACAAAAATTTCGAAAGTACACCTCGCACAAACTAATTTCCCAATTTAGTACATCTGGACTCGGATAGAGAATAGTATCGTTGTGCGTCTCTCAATGGGAAAGACGCACAACGTCTTTGACTTGCCTAAGAGACGCACACGTCTTCGATAGACACACAACGTCTTTCGCTGGGTATGAGAAAAAAATCCCAAACCCACACTGACGAGATTGAAAATCACATTCCTTCTTCTCCCTATAAATGCACACCTTTTTTCACAATTTTAAACACTGTAATTCCAAAAAAATTATACAGTTTAAAATTTTAGTTTAAAAATCGTGCAGGAATCGTTCGACAAAATCTTGGACGACATTCTGACGAATGTATGCAAACGATTAGTGCTGAGAATGGGCCATTCCAAGTGAGATAAAAAATAAAAATCATGTATGCAAACGAGGATTCGCTGAGTTTGAATTACATTTAGATCGATTCTGGAAAAAAATAAAAATGGTTTTGTTTTTTTCGTTATTGTCATTTTATGGGTGAACCGGCTTATCTTTATGCTACTCAAGGTGATTACAAGAGGACGGAGATGTACCGAAGAACAAGGTTCGGAAGGAGAGTAGCTCATGCATGCTGTCAACAAATTGGAGCTGTAGGTTTCAGATCGCATGAAATTACTAAAGATGAGTACTCAACTTGGCGTTATACGATCGGAAAGATATACGAGGCCGACACCAATAATCACGAAGGTTCTCAATCGTCGGAGATGAATTACACAACCAATAAAAAACCTACGAGCTCAGGAACGAGCTCTGAAAATGTTGTTACTTCTTTTATACTATGGAGGAGATCAAAGCACAGCCCCTCGAGACGGAACACTTGACTAGTCTAGTTATGATGGAAAATTATTTTATCTAACATTAAGTGTAGATGAGGAATTTCAATTCATACGGGATTACGTTTCTTTTCTGGAGGAAGATCCCACAGCGTGGAAACCTACATTTCCAGATACGGTAATTTCTCACGTCTACAAAGATACTAACACAAATCGTTGGAGGTATCAAACGATCAGACAAATGAGCGATTGGAAGAAATTCTTCAGGAATACATCGAAGACGGTTCGTGGATATGAATTAATTTAAGTAAGATCATTGGAATTTATTGTACTATCTTATGAACGCTTTATGTTTTCTTTTATCTTATGTATGTTGTAAGTGAGATAAGAAAAATATTTAAGCTTTTTTGTAATGAATGAAGAGTAGTCTTATCTAATGATTTGGGACTTGATTTACATAAACGATATTATGCTATTGAAATATTAACCCATCAAAAAAAAAAAAACAAAAAAAAAAAAAAAAACAAAAGAGTCACAAGTTAGGTTAAAATTAAAACCAAAACTAGGTACAAAAATCTTTGCATCCTAGAAACTAGGGCAAACCAGTACAAAATGGAAAAAAAAACCAGAATAACATAGGAAGAGACGCTGTGCGTCTTTCACCATGCCAAAGACGTTGTGCGTCTTTCCCCAAGAGAGACGCAGATCGTCTCTTTTATTTACCCAGGACCAAACGCACTAGATTGGAAAGTTAGTTTATGCAAGGTGTAGTTTCGGAATTGTTTTTTGTAATCCATACCATTTAGGGAAAAAATTCTAACTTTGTTGGGTAAAGTGGGAGGCTACTAGTAGACATACATTCATAGATGTCTAGGAGCGCTCGAGGATGTGCATACATTAATACACCCCCATTTCTAGCAGCATGATAAATTTAATTAGAGATTTTATGCAGCGTCTTACACATCAATTATAATATATACTCCCTCCATCCAAATATTTTTGAAATGTTATGATTTTTTGTTATTGTTGAGGTAAAGTTTGACCCAGCTATTCGACGATGAAATAATTTTTTTTAATAAATTTATCATGATACAATAATGATTGTTTAAGTTATGCTATTTGAGATCGAATTTTTTTATCGCTAAACATTAATTTCAGTCGCTAATCAATGATTGCGATCATAAAAAAAGGTCGCTAAAATGCTACTTACTAATTATATTTGTGATCGTTTCGCTTGCTATTTAGCAACCGTTTGTATGTCAGTCGTAGAATTAGCGACCGAAAGACATACAGTCGTAAATAATATTAGCGATCGAAACGATCGCTAAAGCTTATTCATGGTTTGAATTTTTCAATGCACTTAACGGTCGAAACGGTCGCTAACTACCTTATTCTGAGTACCTAAACCTGGTTTGCTCAAATTCCCTGCATGATACAAAATTTGACCCAAACTAGGTCCAAATCACTCCAAACCAATCCATCCAACCTCCTACATCTACAATCCAACACCAACACATGAAAATACATAAAAATAACATGAAAAAAACACGAAAATGATATCAAATAATCGTTTATTATACAAAAATTTTGTATCAAACCAATAACGGTCAGGAAAATATATCAAATTAGAGAAATGATACACATCTACATACGCCTAGAAACCATGGATCTGCTTTAGAGGACATGAAACTAGCGGTATCATTCGGACGATGATCAAAAAATTCTCTTTCGTACTGGGACATCACCTGAGCCATCTTCTCCATCACTGCCATCAGAATTGTCACCTGCTCCTTCAACGAAAGAATCTCGGAGCGGTCGACGGATGATGGTACTCTACTGGTCGAGGATCGCACCTCCTTGGGATACATCAAGGAGGCCAATCCCAGACCATAGACGTACCCCTTCTTGCATCCCATTACGTCGAGGTATGCCTGGATAGTGAATGTGCACTCTTGCTCCGGAGTGAGCTAAGTCCCCTGCTTCTGCGTGGCCAAAAACTCATCCACCGTCACAACACAAAGAGCTCTGCACTCTGTCTACATATAACAAGAAAAAGGGTAAAGAAATTAAACTACAAAAAATATCTATTAAAATAAAAAAACTTAATCAAAAATAAATGTAAAAAGTTTAACTTACTGTCACTGTCTTACCCCTGTCATCACAGAGCTCCATCTCCTCACCCGATGGCGGCACAATGTCCTTCTTCTTGTGCGTGTGCTCGAACATCTCTGCCTCATCAAGCATCATCTTCAGGGTCTCACCTTAGGTTAGGCATTTTATTTTTACCAAACACATTAGACAACAAAGAAATAGACAGAACTACTTTTAAAAAAATCTACAATAATTTTTTTTAAAAAAAATTAACTTACCAACGTCTTGGTCACATGGACCATAGACACACTTCCTTGTGTGTGGTTTGCGTCGTCTTTACTCCTATTTTTCTTCGCTTGCTTCAATTGATCCTTGAACGTCTGTGAGTTCCACTTGATTTTCAGTGCACCAAGTGAACCCTCGTCAACCCAAGAAAGGACGTCGTCTTTTTGCACGGTCCGACGAGCCTTGTACATGATATCTTTAGCACTCTTCTTCGTCGTAGCCTCCCTCTCTCTCCTGACATGCTCAGTCAGTTCGGACCTCCACCAATAAAACTCCTAGATACAAAGTAAACACAAAAGAAAAAAAGAAAAAGAAAAAAAGAAAGAAAGATATATGCAGTCATCAATAAACAATGCAAGACCCGAAATGAAATGAATTTTTTAAAAATTGAAAGAGATGCTTATACTTACTCTGAAAACCCACCATATCCTATCCCTGACCCACAAAGGCACCTCCTTCCAACATGTCCAATCTTCCTTAAAGCAGCTCTGAAAGGAGACGGGGCAGCTGGACATGACACTATGATGATCAAACCTGAAATACATAAAAAATACAAAGTAGAAAAGAAATCAATATATTAAAAATAATATAAAAGACAATACATAATTTGAAACTGAACTTACCATAGGCCATCGGGATCTAAGACCTGTCGTAACCGTCCACCCCCAACGTACTCAATCTCCTCATCTCGCTGAGCAGATGAGTGTGATGATGAAAGATACGAAGAGCCAGATGGTCTAACAGTTGGTGATATGGATGGACGGGAAACTGATGATGTAGAAGGAAGGGGAGCTTGTGATGTGGAAGGGTGGGGAGCTGGTGAAATTGAGGGACGAGGAGGAGCTGATGGGAGATCTGGTATAGGATGATCCTCCTCCAGGTAATCATCCTCTTCACGTAGCAAAGTCATGTCTATGTCGTGGAATCCAACTGGTGATACATACCTCTTCCATCTATATTTTTTTTAGTTATATATGTTATTCATTTAATATAATTTAATACGTATTGTTAATAATTTTAAATACCTAAAGAAAAAGACTGATACATGATATAAATATATATATGATAAAAAACTTGCAAAAGTTTTTAAATACACGATTTACCTCGATCTCGACCTCGACCTCGACCTCGACCGCGGTCTCTACCACGTCTACCATCTCTGTCAGTACTAGCTGAACCCGATCCTATAATAAGCTTTTGTAGTGACAAACGAATAACATTTGTATATAAATGGAAAAAAATTTCTAATCATGACCTACGTAAGAAAAATTTTCCTAATATTTTTTCGTAGTGATTTTTCAATATTCTACCCAAATCACCTAATCCAAAATCAATCCAAAAGCGACAAAAAATAAGCCATCACCACAAGCATCACCATGCCACCTACTTTTCCAACTAACAACGTACATTTATGATAAATCAACCATCGCCACAACCCCAAATTTGTTCCCTAATCATAACCAACCATCACAAAAACCTTTCGAACAACTAGTCACTTAAACCAACCAAGGTTCCAAACCAACCAAATTCATCAAATCAATCAATAATCAACTCAAATTCAACAACAAACCAAATTCATCCAATCAACCAAATCAAACCATCGCCCAAATGTCCCAAACCAACCAAGTTAAACAAATAACAAATAATAATCCCAAACCAATCAACCAACCAAATAATTAAATCAAGAGAGATTGTTTTTTTAAATGGGTGAACAAAAATTATCACATAAACTACAACTATATTTTTTTTACTCCAAGATCCATAAATTTGAGCTTTTTACTTATTTTTTCAAGATCAAGTTAACGAATAAATTGCCTATTCTAACATTTGCTCAAAAATATTTTTACAATAATTATAAGCAATTCAACTGGCAAATCATTCAAACCTCATCCAAAAACCATCATCCAACTCCATCTCCTAAAATCATCATCAAAATCAATACCCGAACCCATGTAAAAAATTCACAACCAATTAATCAATCCAATGGGACTGAAACCATCGTCCAAGCGCCCAAATCAATCAAGTTAAACAAAATAACCAATAATCAATCCAAACCAATCAACCAACCAAATAATAAAATCAAGAGAATAACTAAAACAATTAAAATAAAATGAATTAGAAATTAGGGTTAAGAAAATTATTACATAGCAAATTTAAGAGGTTAGGGTTTGAGAAGTTAGGAGGGTGCGCGGGAGTGAGTGTGAGGTGGCTGGCGGGGTGGGTGCAGGAGTGACTCGCCGGTGTTCTTTCTGCAGGTCGTCAGATCTTGCCTCGGATGGCCGGAGTGTGGGGCGGTTCGTGAAGGGTTTGGGAGAAAGTGAAAAATGAGGTGGACCGAAAATTGGGGAGGGTGGTGATTAGGGGTGGTCGGAGGTGATGATGGGAAGGTCGCCGGAGGTGGTCGGAGGTCGCTGGAGGTAGGAACGGTGGTTCGGTGGTCGGGAAGAGGGAGGGTTGGTGTCTGTGGCGGAGAGGAGAAAATGGTGAAGTGTGAGAGGAAGCAGCGCTATCGAGACAAAGTTAAAACAACTTAGCGACCAATTCAGTCGCTATTTTTATTTAGCGACTATTTCGGTCGTAAATTCAGCGATCGTTTTAAAATTCAATCGCTAATTGATTTACCAATTGAAACGATCGCTAAACTTACGACCGAAATTTTAAAACGATCGTTAAATATTTGTTTTTTTATAGTGCAAGTTGCGGGACAATAAGACGTTTGATATGAAAGAGAAACTCCGTATCAATGCGTATAAAATAGAACTCTCTCCGTCTCACCTAAATTGTGATGACATACACTTCTACATCTAATTTAGTATGATCAAGCGTCGTTTTCTTACAAAATTATTGTGAAGCACTAATGATAGGTTGACTTGTGAACTTCAATCTTGAACTAATTAAAGAATTTTCGAACATTGTTAAGAATAAGAACGGAACGTTTCGAAGTACGTGTCATCTCAATTTATGTGGAACAGACGGAGTATAAAATATGTATATGTTACAAAAACTATGGGATAGAGGAAGTGTATATATATATACATATATTTATATAGGCTTGAAGGGGAAAAGTGTCTTTAACCAAAATAACTAAAGACACACATGAAACGCGATAATGCGCATCGTTTTTCAATAATTCGTCCCTTAAATATGATCATTTATTTTAATGAAACATGATAATCAAAGTTGCTCAAGGACTTTGACAATGGCCTTACTTGGTCATTATCAATCATGGACTTGATCAATCATGGACCCACCAACCTAACCCTCACATTTTACTCCTATCATTTCAAAGAATCATAATCTAACATATATCTATTGGATCCTAAAATTAGGCCCATGAGAAAAACCTAAGACCCTCCTCCTGTATGCCTATAAATATACCATCCACCAACAACCAATGGTAAAACACAGAAACCCTAGCTCTAGTCGTACATCATGTATTTTTCAACTCGGATATGTACTAACTTAAGCATCGGAGTGGATTTTCGAGATACCCACCTCGGACCCCTATTAATGTACTTCTCTTTGTTTGTGAGACATGTTCTGAAGTGTTATAACCAAACCCCTTTCTCACCAACCCCGCTTTCACCACAAAACATACAACTTCAGATCTTTCAGATGAGAATGATCGAAGTAAACCAGAGTCCCAAACCGGGACGATCGCAACAAGCCAGGGTTTCAACAGGAAGCCTTATCGACAAATCGTTGCTCTAGGCCGATGCATTATTATCAACCCGCGGTCAATCATTTTTCGTACAAAGCAGTTTGACGTCTACCGTAGGGTACTTGGTTATGACAACGCGAAGAAGCAGAACCACTCGCAGACAAGTTTATGTGAAACAATCAGCCTAGCAGATCTCTATGGCCTATGCTGACGACCTTAGGGACACAGACATTGAACCCGAGGGTAAAGTTGAAGGACGATGGGTTATGCCTCAATTCATGACATTGGAGATGACTGATCTTCGCTGACAGAAGGAGCATCAAGCCATGCATGCACATCTTCGTCACAACAAGAAACGACCATTGACTCCCTCCATGCTCGGATGAGACCCCTTCATAGAGCGTGAAGTTGAAAGGACAAGTTACAATCTATCCAATCCTTGCCATCGGTTGAACCGAGCCCAAGAAGAAAAGGTTAGGGTTCAGAGTTAAGGTGTCCGGGTTCAAACATGCTGGACTCTAATCTTATAACAAAGACCCCCGGGTTTGGGTTGAAGATAATCTGACTCGAGGGGAAGATCTTCGAAGCTTCCTAAATGCAGGGTCTTATAGTACCAAGATGGCCTCTCAACGACGAGTTGGGGAAAAACTTTGACTCCAACTAATAGATAGATTGGGACGCTAAAGAAGCATCTCGAAGCGCTCTACCCGATGTTGAGGGAATTGAATTAAGACTCTCAAGCTGAAAAAGAGGAGTCCGTACTATGGTGGAGACATCATTAAATGTTCAGCATCTATCAAACCTTTCTCGCGAAGAAGTTCGAGTTCAGACCGAAAGGGTCCAGGCTTACTACTCTCTTCTCATTTTGAAGACCCCTGGTTTAGGACGAGGACACTCTATCTCAGGCAGATTGGCATGGGAATTGAAGAAGAAAAGAGGAAGAATTGCAAGAGTGGAAATTCAGGGCCTCGAAAAGCTGCATTTCACGTTTCTCGTCATTTCACGTGCTTCGAGAGTCGTTTCAGCAAACTTTCGCCTCGAATAGTTAGGATTATATGTTTAGATGCTATGTATAAGTTTAGGGAATTTTTGGATGTTGTTTACTATTTTTTTTAGCTTAGGGTTTTTTGTTCAGTGCACAGGTAGCTGAGGCGCGGGCGCGACTGACCCTGTCGCGGCTGCGCCTGTTCTAAAGTTGATTTTGCTGGGTTGTTACCAGGCGCGGGCGCGCCTCAGCCAGTCGCGGCCGTGACTCAGTTAAAACGCATCTGGTGTTGTTTTTCCTCCGTCCGATGAATCGTGTGTGCAAGGCCCTATATAAGCA
>JAOVYX010002924.1:0-11375 GCA_035668315.1 Drosera spatulata
CAACATCTGAACCAATCTGTTCTGACACTCAACACGTAGTGATTCCTGAGTCAGTCCCACTTAGAGAATCCAAAAGAAAGCGAATACCTAAGAGTTTCGGTGGGACTTTGTGACTTACCATGTGGAGGAGGATCCATCATCCTATAAAGAAGCGATGAGATCTCGTGACTCATTGTTATGGGTAGAAGCCATTGAGGATGAAATGAACTCTTTACTCCATAATCAAACTTGAAAGCTAGTCGATTTGCCAAAATGGGCTAAGGCTGTAGGCTGCAAGTGGGTTTGGAAGAAGAAATTTAATCCTGACGGTTCAGTGGCCAAGTATAAAGCACGTTTAATAGCTAAACGCTTCACTCAAGTGAGTGGGATCGATTACTTTGATATCTACTGACTGGTTTGTCATATGGCTACGATAAGGATTCTTCTTGCTTTAGCGTCTATTGAGCGCTATGTGATATATCAAATGGATGTAAAAACAGCCTTCTTAAATGGAGAGCTTACGGAAGAGATCTACATGAACCAACTTGAGGGGTTTGTCATGAAATTAAGGTCAAGAGAAAAAGGTTTATAAGTTAAATAAATCTTTATATGGTCTAAAATAAGCACCAAAGTTATGACACCAAAAGTTTGATAAGACGATAAAGAGATGTGGTTTTAAATCAAGTGATCTGATGATGTATCCTTGATAGCTTAGTGTTAGTGTTGCGCATGAAATTCTGTGAAATCATTCTAAACTTAACGATGTAGCAAATTTCATACAAGACATGATCATTGAGTTATTCCAAATGGATATGAGAATCGATTGATATGTTTCTCCGATGGTATGATGTCTTATTATCATTCCAAACTTGATGGTATGCACTTTACAACGTGAATGTCATTCCAAATTTGATGATATTTCACAAATAGGTATTGTGTATTGACATTCTATCATTCCAAATGAAACATGGTTTGGTTCTTGATACAAGAAACCAATAGCTCAAGTTCTTTAATAAGAAACTTGATAATAATGCTTATTGTAATTTTATGGATTTTTCTTCACGTACGTAATTATACTAAGCTCTTGTTATTTAAGCTAGATATTTTATGGGTTGTTGAGTACTAAGTTCTTACTGTTAGAACTAGATACTTCATTGTATATTGTGCTAAGTTCTTTTTGGAAGAACTAGACACTTTATCTGTAATTAGTGGTTGAATTCATTATTAATGAAATTCACATGTTTCAAATTACAGATGATGGCGAGAATGGAGGAGCTGAAAGACTCAATCTAGACCTTGACAATGATGACCTACTCGATGAGTAGAGCCAGCTTGAATGGAGGAGCTATCATATTTTATTTCGTGCAATAAATAGTTCACTCATATTTTTGAGACATCATTTATTTTGTATGAGTTTACCTTCGTCTAAAACTCTTTGGATGAGTTTAGCTTCGTCTAAAACTCTTTGGCTGTATTGGAGTTTCTATTTACCTTCGGTCTAGTTGGATTTTCAAGTTTCCCTATTAAAGATGCATGACTCCTTTTATTATTATGAACATGAATGCTGGATCTATCTGCTAAAGCTATATTGGAAAACTTAGGAGGAGATTGTTGAGGAATATTATGATATATTCTTAAACATAAGTTTCCCAATATACGTCATAAAGATAAGATTTGTGTTCGGTAGATAAGGTGTATTTTAATTGTATAAAAGTATCTTATTACTATAAGCCTAGTCTTATATATATACTAACCTGGAGACAGCGGCCTTGGTATTCCAAATTAGATACCTTGGGTGTAATGTTTCAAGCCTACGCTCTCTCTCAAATTCTCTCAACAATATGGAGTACTACATTCGTAAATTAAGTTGTTCATAGTGAACTCGGTGGGGATTCTCTCATATGCGTTTATTTATGTTCCGAGCATCACATTTATTGTAAAATGGGTTAACTCATCGGTAAACTATCATCCTCTATGATCATGGTCAAGGATTTCGACATCACATTTTGGCATAATATTTATGGGATGGATGCACTTTGTACCTTCCTCCCAAGTCCCAAGTAGCAAAAGAAACACTTTCATTAACAAGAAAATTAATTATTGATGAAATAATAATCTCGTTAATCTCAGAGAGTTGCACGCTTTTTAGACACACCCCCCTTCCTCTTTCTCTTTTTTTTTTTTTTTTCTTCTTTGGGATCAACTAATTATCTAGCGAATCTACATTTCGGCTTGCTAATCCACACTCTATCTAAGCATTAGCAAGCTATTCTGCATCATATAAACAATATATATCCATGGACTAACCTATATTACACACCATATTATGAGTGAGCCATGCTCTATATACGTTTCACTATATCCGCTGTTCCACCTACATAGCTATCCGTCGAGCAAGATCGATAAGCTAGCCGTATGTCACTCGCGAACTACCTATGATTGTGACGGTTTCGTTGGTTTTATTCGTGCTTAACAACCTCCCACGTCTTCATAGACTTAAACACATGGACGGTGAAATATAACACGATGATATAAAAATCTTGAGGTTTGGGGCAGTTGCACCTCGTGAGATATACTCGTACGGTACATGTATAAGAAAATTAATGACTCGTATCACTTATGATTCCTACCTTAATTTTCCATGGAAGAGAGACTTATACTATGTAAATTACCAAAGTAGAAGGTTTTATGTAGATATTAATTCAGCATGTGAATCTCCTTAATTTCCTATGCATGTCTAGTATGAGCATTATTTGAACGCATGCAAAGGTAATGTTCCAAGAATCAAAGGAAGAAGACGATTGAGATTATATTTTGAAAACACAAAAATGGCAAGTGGGTACAAAAGGGTCGGTTAATGGATTCCAAAATGGGACTTACTTTGTCGATGGGTCATGCAGCAAAACAACAACCAGCTGTAACAAGAATAAGTATACATTGGAACTAAAATATTCTCACAGTAGTATGTAGTATATTCATATGCGAGTAAACAGTAGTATGTAGTATATTCATATGCGAGTAAAATCACATATCAAGGTAAGGGATCTCGTCAAATAAGTTTTGCTATTTTGTGGGCAGTCATTCTTAGACTTTGTATTTGATAGGATCGTTATTTCTTTGTTCTCTTGTCATTTGTCTTCATATTGATCAGTTTTTGTGAAGACCTGTCGCACGACATCAAATCTATTATAAATATATAATTGCAAGACCCTTTTTTTTTTTTTTTTTTTTTTTTTTTGATCTTGGATTTTAACGGGTTTTAGATGAATATTGTAAGTTTGTTTTCTGTACGTCGCAACTAGAGTCTACATCACCTGCCCTTTCGATTTCTACATGAGTCCGAATACATATATAGTCATAGTTTTTCCAAATAGAAAACTATGATAAAAATTTTACATCATATACATAAGGAGTTACGTACTGATATCACAGAATATTGCATAAAGTACATTCCATCGCTTACTCCCAAACAAAAAAAAAAAAAAAAACAAAAACAAAAAAGGGTACATTCCTCCACAGATTGAGAACTACAGTGCAATTTAAATTTGATAGATCACCATACATGGTGATTGGTGTCTAAATTACAATGAACTGATGAGCCTTCTAACAAATTTATGTCAGTTGGATAATGACAATTAAGTGTAGAAAGAAATAGAATCTCTCTACTTGCCTCTGATAAAAAAAAAAAAATGTAACAACCTTCAACAACATAGGTACAATTCAAATTTGTGGCCTGGATGCCACACCTGCTTTCGCTCTATAACGTGGAACAATTCTAAAATCACCGTTCTTCAATTCAAAAAGAAAAAAAGAAAAAAGAAACCACTTGATCTCAATGCAATGATCCAGAGTTCAAAAACCTAATTAACTCAAATTATAATTCTGATGGAGTAAATCAACTTATACAAGTATGGACTCTAATTATCACATATTCCAGTATATATATGTATGTATATATATATATGAATTCCAAAAATTAAAAAACAAAAATACCGTTAATCAATCACAAAAACATCAGTAACAATGTACTGAAAAATTGAAGTGTCTATGTTGTATTGCATTTAGCACTTTGTAGTGTCTATTTGCAGCTTCATCCCTCACTAGAACTAAATTATGACGACAATCACTTGAACGAACCGTTGTAATCTCGGCCAGGCTCAGGCAAGGAATTCCAGTCCCATAACCTATCGGGGAACCCCGCTGGGGGACCGAGAGACGAACCAGACGCAGCCATGGCAGCAGCGTTCAGACCGAGCGGTGAAGATTGAGAAAGTAAACTAGAGAACAAAGGAGTAGGATTAATGTGATTATGATGATTGCTAGCATGATTCATACTCGGATGAATGAACTGCTGTTGCTCCTGATGTTGCTGGTTGTTCATCATACAAGCTTGTTGGTACGTCACTAACCGATGAAGATCGTCAAGGATCATCCCAGGGTTGTTGGATTGGGGTGAGCTTGATGAAGCATCACCTATGAAGAACTGATGATGATTGTGATGTTGGTGATCCTCGGCTCCACCACTGAGGGGAGAGGTCTCAGGAGTACCCAACCTCAAGCTCGGGTGGCCACCACCACCACGGCCACCACTTGTGGCTAACAACATCATCTTATTAATCTCCAAATGAGAAACCAACTGTTGGGGGCTATTGGTTAGAGTGTTGGAAGAATTATTATTTTTTGTGTCGTGGGAGAGGCCGAGCGCGGTACCAACTTCTGTGCTGCTGCTGGCATCTGCCTCAGCTGCGGCAGATGCAGCAGCAGCACTTGTAGTACTCATTTTCTCCAGCTGCTGAAGTTGGTGATCCATCAACTGTTGTCGAGCTGCGGCTGATCCTGATCCTCTGAAGCTCGGCTTCTTTTGTGCTGCAACAACAGCCGATGATGACACTGAATTATAAGCAGCAGTGGTGGTGGCTCTCGAGGACGATGCCTTTACCGGGAGCGATCCTCGAGGCACTGATGGATGATCTTCCACGCCGGCTCTCTTGTAGACGCGACATAGAGAGATCTCAATCTGTGATATGTGCCAAAGCCAAAGCAGTACCATATGTGAGATGCACTATCATTCATTCATGGAAATATGCCAAGCAAACTGGCTCTGATTTTTGTATTTATCGTATAGCACAAATCATCTTATTCAATACAAATATTTAACTATGTCTATTAATTGCAAATCGCTTCTTTCTATTCATGTGGTCTTTCATTCACTCATTGGCTGATTCATTCATTCACATTCACTGATGCTTCTCCTGCTTCCATGTCCGTGACAGACATTCATGGCTTTCATGATTTTGTAGCATATACTCTTTTACAATAAATAAATAAAATTCAATTCTTTTTGGAATACTGCAGCTATTGTTGCCATCACCCAAAGTGGCCAAACCACCAAGAAAAACTTGAAAAAAACAAGAAGTAAATAAATAAAACTAAGGGTTAATCGAATTAAACTAAATCAGATGTAGCATATGCTATGATTAAGAGATGATAGAGCTAAAATGGAAGCAATTTAGAGAGGAAAATGACCTTTTGATAACGTTCGGTTTCGTGCTGAGGGAGGCGATATTCGTTCATGATCCAGCTAGTACGGATGCCCTTGGGAGCCTTACCCGAGTAGAACACCAAGGTCTTCTTCAACCCGATAGGCCGGAAGTTCTCTGCCCGTATCATCCGGTCAGCTCCGGTTGCCTTCCAGTATCCTGACGTGGTCACCCGGTTAGGCCTGTCCCCATTCCTGTACTTCCGATCCCTCGGCACATAGAAGAACCACTCCTTCTCCCCAATAGCCGCCAAAGCTAGTTCACATGATCACAAACAAACCAAACCCAATTAAACTAAATACAATAAAATCAACAAACTAATTTCACATATAATTTTATTTTAAAAAAATAATACGCTAGTTTACAGATAAGAGCTCGTGACTACAAGAAAATTTTTCAAGCAGGAGCGAAACTTAAGAGAGGATATGCATGTATGTATGTATGTAACTTACAAGGAAGCTCCCAGGGATCGTAACGATAGAGATCGAGGAAAGTGATTAGCTCGACATTAAATTTCTTGCCCTCCACCTTACGGCGAAGGTAGAATTCGACGAGTTCTTCTTCGGTGGGGTGAAAGCGGAATCCCGGCATCACCATGTCGTGCTCGTGGTCGTCGTGCGAAGATGGAGGAGGAGGAGGATGCTCCTCGAGCTGATCTTGGTGATGTAGCAGATGTAGTTGCTCGTGGTGGTGGTTGTGGTGGTGGTCGTCATTGTTGTTGCCGCTGTTGGTGTCGGTGGTCGTGTTATCGTCGTTGAGATTCATGATTACAGCAATTGCCATAAACAAATCATCAGATAACAAGAAAAATGTCAGAAATTTTGTACCTTTTGGGTTCAGGAATATTGAGATCTTTCTGGGATTGGTTTCGATGGGTTTTTTTCCCCTTTTTTTTCTTTTTTGAGTGAAAATGAATTGCCCCAATGGTACACGGGTCTTTGTAGTTATATATACAATATGATCGATGATGGAGGACGAAATGCAAGTGGTGGGGATAATAGAATGTGAGATAAGGGTTAAAAAAAGGGTAAGTTAAAAAAAATGACTAGTTTCACACAAAAAATAAGAAAACTCTTGATTTTAAAATAGAATAATTTAAAATCATCTCTGTTTTATGTGTGTCACCAGCATGACTATAACTTAAATATAACTCAAATAATTTTAAAAAAACTAGTTAACTACCTCATTAACCTTTTTTGGATAAACAAAAGAAGTTAAAAACCATCACCTAAATTATTACTCTCTCCGTCCTATATATTTTGTAATTATACGTATTTTACATCATTCTATACGCATGAATATAAATCTTTTTTTTCATATCAAATCAAATTTAATTGTCTCGCAACATATATTATGTTTAAGTATGTAACATACAACAGTTATTAATGTTTCAAGATAAATTTACAAAAAAATTACGTTTGATCGTCGTTACATGCGTATCAAACTTTATATCTACATACGTACAAAGTCAAAACATTGTAAAATTTTTTAGACGGATGGAGTAATTTTTTTTTTACATTTTTCTTTAGCCCGTAACAAAATGCCACGATGACAAGATGTTCTACTTTTTTTTAAATACTGTGGGATATTGAATGACTTAAAAGGGTTTTTTTTTTTTTTATCTCTTTGGAGTTTTTTCAATAACTAAACTAAGTCTTAAATAACTTTATCATGGTGTAATTGATAAAAAAAACTAATTTGGCAATAATTTTATTTTTTTGGTTATAGTTTTATATTTTTCTGGGTGTCACCATGTTTGTTTTCAATGCGAAAACATAAGACCATAAATTGTCTTGTTTTAAAACATAGGTATGCTTTGTGTCTTTTAAAAAACATATGTCATTTATTTGAACTTTACCCTTAAAAAAACAATTGGCACCTTTTCCATTCATTTAATTGTTATTTAATCCTTCCATCCCTTAAATTTGCAAAATTTCTTTTTGGAAAATCTTTTTTGTTCTAGAATGAAATTTTTCCGAAAATACATTACGAACTTTATTATTCATTAGTAATTTTTGAAAGAGTCGCCTACTTAGCAACTATTCATAGAAATATAACATTTAGGTCATGAGTTGAATCTGGCATACGATCTTTTGAGAAAGGGATCGAGGGAGTAAATGGAAGGAAAATGTCTAAGAAGTTCAACTTAATTATTTCCATATTAGCACCACCTATGAATTTAATCCTCAAATATATTTTTCTTAATTCATTTTGAGTAGCTTATTCCCTCCAATGTAAAAACAACAATCAACAATTTTCTCTTTAGGCATGTTAAATGTAAAATTTTCAACATATCTTAATTATTTTGCTACTTTTTCATGAAAAAAACCAAATACTTTTCTGCTAGATTGCACTATAATATCTCTTTCTCCTCGACGTTACACGATCAATTAACTCTAGAGAGATATGGGTGCTTAAGTAAAATAACTTGAATCATACAATCGCCTATATCACATGTCTTGAGTATAACATTGTGCACATATTTTTTCAATGTCACAATCAACAAATGTTATTTTTCGTTAGTAAGCCGTCGACATGTACAAATATGACCACAATGGAAGTCTATCTCACATTCATTTCTGTAAAATATACAAGAATATGTAATTTGTGAGTAATGAAAGAAACTGTATTCTTTTGAAGATATAACTAGAAAATGGAGATGAAGTACTTTTTCCGTTTCATATTTATTAATATGTTTTAATTTGATATAAAAATTTATGCGAATATTGCATTTGTGTGGATTTTGATGAAGGAAGAATATCTTTTTTGTAATAATGGGATTTTCTATAATATTTATGAAAAAAAATGATGGATGTATTATAATAGATGAGATTGATTAGATATTTTTTTATATAAAAAATTATAAAAAAATATAATATTTTTATAAATAATCAAATAAAAAATATTATGAATAATATGAAAGGAAGATGTTATTCGATTTTGGTGGTAGCTTTGAGGGCCTACACGCAAGAGAGAGGGGAGGGGAGGGTGGGGCTTAAATACAACGAAAAGGACATCTCACGAAACGGACAGCGTGTCAGCAGCTTCACTCGCTGCGTTTTCCACTCTTTTACACCATTCATTTTCTCTTATTTACGTCTTGTTTTATTCCTGAATCACGTAATGGTAGTAAATGTTTAACTCGATATGAAAAGTCATGTGTGTGGGTTACTTTCTTCATCTCATATCAAATATAATATATTTAATTATTATATTATTTAATATATATTTTGCAGAATTTCGTTTATCGTATTAATGATGAAAAAAATTATGCTACTAGCGTCAGGTTGAAATATATAACTTAAATTATTATTAATGCTTCATGATAATTTTTTTAAAAAATGATGTTTTATCGTCTCGCGATACAAATCAAACTTCGCCTCGACAGGTATGTTTTTCAAACTGTTACAAATAATTCGGAACGAAGGGAATATATTTTTAATCCTTTTGTTCTAAAATATAAACAATACATACTATACATACCAAGTGAAAGAGTGAGGGGTTATAGCTTTCTTTGATACACTATCTTCATCCAATGAGTGTGAAAACACTCATGAGTTTTCTTAAGTACATGTAAGACAATGATTACATGGAGCTTTTGAGATGATGAAACGTGTTTGGACATGTGTGATAATTTGGAACGATAAAGTTTGGGTTTAATACAAAACAAGCTTTCATATGCATAACGATGGGCTTTCACGACTGTAACAAGTGAAAGGGCATTGTTGGAGTGTTTGTCGAAGTTCATGGGACGTGACTATGGTTTCACAGGCTGTGAAGAGGGTGGTCGTAGCTCAGCTTCATAGTTTTCCCTTAGTATCCGCCGTGACTGCTTGGTTACGGGCCGTTACCACACACGGCGAAGCGAGTCTTCCTAAGAGCTGTTAGTCATGGCCTGTGAGGTCATGGTAATGGGCCATTACCTTTAAACTTGAAGAATTTTCCTCAGGCATGAAAGCAGTCACGGGCTGTCATAGAAGGGTAATGGACCATGACAACGTTATCTTGCGACGACATTTGATATCTTTTTGTTAGATTAATTGTTAGGCTTATAAATATTGGTGTACTCTTTGTTATTTTTCATATCTAGACTTATTTTTCGTCAATTTTTCTCTCATAATTCTCGAGTTAGGGTTTGAAATGATGGTCGAAGATTTTCATTTCTATTCACATTTCAGTTGCAAGTTCGGATCTTTCGTCTATAATTACGCAGAGAAGCTTACTTTATCTCACTACAAAAACTGCATCATTTTACGACGGAATTATTCCGTTTCAAAAAGGAAAAATTCCGTCGTAGAGATGAATTGCGATGGAATATGCGACGGATTATGCCGTTGCAGCAAATGGCATCGCAAAACTATTATTTTGCGACGGATCCGTCGTCAATTCAAATTGTATGTGACGATTGATTTTTTTCGTTGTAAAATATTATTTTTTAATATTAATTTATTCTGCGACGGATTCGGTCGAAAATAGTCATTCAAGTAATTTCTTAATACCAATTAAATAAATAAAAATAAATGCATTTTAGGCGACGGATGCCATCGCATAGTTCATGAACTCTGCGACTGAATCCGTTGCAAACATAAGTATAATGTAGTTCGAATTTAATTATATTTTATGACGGAATCAGTCGTAGAATGTTAATTTTTGTTTAAAAGATAATTAATAACTGTAAAAACTCACTAAAATACCTGTTTAACAATTAAAATTTCGAATAAAATCCTTAACAAATGCATTCCAAAATCATATAGAATAGAAAACAAAATAAACATATAATTAGTACAACGCTACATATGTCCATGGCCGGCTAAGCCGGGATGTCGCTGCTCCGGAGGACAGGAATCATCATGTGGACCCGGAGAGAATCTAGACATATCAGCGTCAGCCTCTGCTTGATAGGTGGAATTGGGGTCTGCGCCCATCTGTCTCATCAAGAAGGTAATCTGAGCCTGCATATGCTCTACTGTTTGATTCTGGGTGAGAACCTGCTGCTGCAACGACTGATGCCCCTCCAAAGATACTTCTGAGCCATGAGCAGACTGTTAGTGTGATCTGGAGATAGCAAAAAACTGGCCCTTCGGGTAGAACTGAATGACAGTCGATCCAATACCGTAAACACTTCCTTTCTGTGGTTTTGCGACCTCGATGTATGCCTGGGAAGCGACTACCATAAGTTGCTGCTGGGAGGCCTTTGGATCCGTTGACAAATCGCCCTGCGACTCTGGATGTTGAGCGAATCGCTCCAAAAATGAATCCTGCAAATTTCATAATAACGAGTTAGCAAAATAAAATAAAAATGAACATAATTAAAAGATAACAATTAGTGAAATAAATGGTTTCAAAAATCTTATCCGAAAACGGGTAACCGTCTCGTCGGCCATGGGAATGTTAGGTAGTGACTTTCCCGCTAGTATTGCCTCCACAATGCTCGGAGTACCAGGCTTCTTATGGGTCTCCGCGAAGATCTCAAACTCCATCGCCTTTCTCTTCAAACCAACCTCCTGAAAAATATTTCAAATAATAATATGACAATATTTTGTGAAACACACGATGTCAAATAATTTAACTTAAATTTAAATACTTACCATTCTCTCTACGACGACGAGGGTGGGACACATCCCTGGGAGTGTGTAGCATGTCCCGGAGATCGGTTCCTTGAGTTAATTCTCGATCTCTCAAGGATCTCAGGGGACATGCCATATCGCTCCATGAGGCGTAGACCAACATCGGCACTGATCCAAGGGAGTGGACATGCTTCAATGTCGTCGCAGCCCTGAAGAACCAGTCGCGCCCTGTACACGGAGTCCCGCATACGCGCATCCAACTTGGCCTCCCAAGCTGCACGTACTTGGG
>JAOVYX010002925.1:0-11374 GCA_035668315.1 Drosera spatulata
TGTAGACATTTTGGATATGTAATAAATGCCAAGTACTATTCATGTCGTCAAACTATGTAACTAAATAGTTTCCGTACCTATGTTGTAATATGACTTGCATTAGTTGAGCAGGTTGAATTGAAGAATCGTAGGTATTTTTATTGACTCTCGGTACCTCTAGACCCGTTTGGTTTAGTTAGCCTTGTCATGAACCGAGTTCGTGACGGCATAACGTCACGTGTCCTAGCAGCGGAGTTCGGGGCGTTACACATGAGCAATTAATTAATAAGTTACGATAAATGCTCCTTACACATCGAACGGTTATGCCGTTCAAACTTCCCACACCTTGAACACTTGATCTTCCGTACTACCTCGCCTATTGATCAGAACCTCTTCTTCCTTGGACGACCTTGCTGTTTATTGGATGATGGCAGGAGAATATCTTCAATTTGGGACAAAGAATCTATTACAAGAGATGAAGAAACTGGATAAACACACAGCTCATAGGTCTTCATGTAACTCGTAATCGAATAAAAGGGATCAAGTGCTTCTATGATAGGCAACGAGTAATGTACAATAACAACCACAACATGAATGCAAGGAAAATTATTTAACTGCCATTGGTAACATGAACATGATCTGATATGAAAGTCCATGCTTGCAAATGGCACGGATTGTACCTCAAAAATGGATGAAGAACATCTCGTCACTTTAAGCGTATGTGATTGACCCATGAGAATATTCATCTTTTTAATTATTGAGGGGCACATATTCCACTCGATTTTCTCGAATTCTCTCGTAGTTTATCAAACCAAACCATAAGCTTCAGTCGTATCGTGTCTACCATTTGAGTAATAGGTAGATCCCTCGTATCAAGCAACCAAGCGTTGAAGGACTCTGCAGCATTAGAGGTAAACCCACCATAACGTCGTCTTCTGCCAAAAGAATTGGTCTGATCTCGAGAGGCAATCCTCGAAGAAAACTCTCCATGGTTGGACCACCTTGGGACTTGAGTTCGTCAAGCATGCGGTAACGCTCCAATTGTGACGAAATCTTAGCACAACGATCAAATAAATCTTGCAAATGATCCCTAAAAGAAGGAGGATATGTAGTGCCACTGTGTTTGCTGCGTAGATTCTGCTTCAAATGATGCAAACCAAAAAAGTGAGGATCATTAAGGAAAATCCTTGGAAACACATCTTATGACTCGGGGTTTCGGTCTGATTCGACGTTCCTCGGGGAGAACCTTGTGTAACTCGCAAAGAAACCATTCCCAACTCACCTTAGTCTCCGAGTCTACCACAGCAAATGCCAACGGGAACAAACCTGAAGAAAACAAAAAGTGAACGATTTCAGAAAAACAAGATCTGTACGCCTATATAATTCGAGTTGTACGCCACTTATACATAACATAAATAATAGACTGTAAACAATTAAAAAGGAAACCAACAGAATGAGTTCCTTGGTTACCATCTTTCCCTGTAGCCGACAGTATAACACCTTTGTATCGTCCCTTCAAGAACGTTCTGTACAAAAATAGCATTGGACGATAATGGCGGAAGCCGATGATCATTGCATGGAATGAAACAAAGAACTTGAGAAAACGGTTTGATTCGGAATCTACAACCAAATTAAAGTGACTTCCTGGATTTGTACTTAGAGCAGCACGTACATAACTCTTCAGAATACTAAACGACCCGACATAATCTCCATGAATCTGATCTTTTGCTCTTTCTAGAGCATTCAAAGCTTTCCGATAACTTATGTCAATGCCAAAATCTAATAGAAAGTGATCGTAAATAGAAGCAGGACTGAGGATGGAATTTCCATTCGGGAAAATGAGTTTTTCAACCTTTTTGTAATCCAGACGCTTCGAACCTTGATCAGGTACCAACAAATGCCCACATGTACGTTGGTTATTCATCTTCCTAATGCAAAACAAACCATTGAAAGAGCACAGCGATGCCTTCACAAACCAACCGCAGCCTGTATCCTTAGCAAGCTTGCAAACAACATTTATCCTCTTAGTCCCATTTCTCGAAAACACATACTGGAAACCAAGCTCATTTAACTACAAAAATTCAGTCCATTTATGACAGTCACTACTATCGCAAATTTCGTCGCAAAAAGTTATTAGCGACGGACTTGCGAGTAGAACTGACTGTCGCAAAAAACATAGTCGCTAATTGATTTAGAGACGGAAAATAGCAATTTCGTCGCTAATCTGCCACAGAACCATCACAAATTAGCGACAGACTAGCCGTTAGTCGCTGAACATGTTTTCGAACAGTTTACGATGACAGGCCAAGTTAGTCATAGATAGGGATCGAATCATCATAATCAATCCTATTCTTTGAAAACCCCCTTCTATTGTCTCGAAACGGATGTTCTCGGGGCATAAAAGACGATGACCGTCAAACCATGTCTGCTTTCTATCATTCTTCAGAGTGAAGGACTTGGTATGTTCCATACAATAAGGACATGCCAATCTTCTAGCCGTGCTCTATCCAGAAAGCATTCCATATGCCGAAAAATCACTAACGGTCCATAACAACGCAGCCCTCATTTGAAAGGTCTGCCTCATAGAAATATCATAAGTGGGCTCACCAAACTTTCACATATGAGTTAGCTCTTCGATCAAGGGCTGCAAGTAAACATCCAAGTTCCCCTTTGGACTATTCGGTCTTCATCTAATGTATAGAGTCTTCATGCACAGTCCCGGTAGAGGATTATACGGAGTCAACATCACAGGCCAGCACGAGTACTCAGTGCCGGACTTTCCAAAAGGAGCAAACCCATTGGTGCATAGACCCAAACGAATGTTCCGAGGTTCAGCAGAGACCCAAGGAATCTCCTTGTCCAAATGCTTCCAAGCTTTACTGTCCGAGGGATGCAACATCACGTCCTCAAAGCTTCGGTTGGTGGCATGCCAAGAATCGTCTCAGCTGTGCTCTTGGTTGCATACAAATGCTGCAACCTCGGGGTGATGGGGAAATACCACAGCACCTTATAAGCCACGCCCTTCTTGCCTCGAAGATTGTCCTTGTACCTTCATGCCCCACAGTTGGAACACATCTCCAAGTTCTCTACATCCTTTCAAAACAACATACAACCATTGGGGCATACATTCATCTTCTGAACAGGAAGATGGATGCCTCTCATTAGCCTGCTAGTTGGGTACAACGTGTTCGTCATCACAATGCTTTCCGGACAAATATCTTTCAATAACGCCGCAATGGCATCAGTCGTCCTGTGCGGTATGTTATACTCACAGTTGATGTTCAACAACCTAAAAGAAGTCTCCAACTCGGACACTCTGCAACCAGGATACAAAGGTTCCCAAGCAGCATTCAACATATCAAAAAAAGGCTTGGAAGCAGGCGACGACTATCATCAAAAGCATCCACCGTCTCATGATCTACACCCTAAGAATAACCAGATCCAAACCCATCCAACCATATCCTCATATAGGTTTGAGCGCATCGTTCTTGAGACTTTCCCTTGCTCAGTCTCACCCTGTTGTGTCCATATCCAGTAGTTGATCATAAAACGCCGCTCATACAAGTGCACTATCGCTTCATCCGTCGTTTGATATATCCTATTGTGACACACTGACATAAGGGCACCTCAAGTGTGTAGAATAATTGAAAATCTGGTTCTCAAGGGCGAAGTTCACAAACTTTTTGACGTTTCTAACATACACGGTGTTCTAATACCCATCGACAAGTCGTTCATACATCCAAGATCTATCCTAAAACCATGACAAATCTGATCCCATGTTTCTGTCCATTAAAAAGGGATACTAAAAAAAAAGTTTAAGTCACAGATATTATATCTCAACATTTATACGAACTACTTAAATGATAACTAAAATTTAAAGTTCTATACAAAAAAGGGGAATGGAGAGGTTGGTTTAAACTGAAGTTGGTTCAAGTACTCGTTTTCTAGCTCGAGATCATTTCATCAATGCCCTTAAACCAACCTCATGCCTTAAACACTTATACGAAGTACTCACTTTCACATTTTAACAAATTTTGTTTAATTTTGATGTTTAAAACACAAAACATTCACACTAAAAATTCATTCAACGTTATGAAAATACGTTCTATTTAATTGAAATTAAATTTCATTCTTTAACATCATTTAAAACTAAAAGTCTAAACTTAGAAAATCCATTCAACCTAAATCAACCCACTCGCAATCAGAATCCATTAAAAAAATAATTCTTTTTCAATAGTAAACCTAAATCACATTCATAATCACAATCTCCAAACATTCAACAAGTTCAATATTTTACAACCTCGTATTGAGACACACACTCAATCCCTCCATCACAACTATACCATCCAAACAACCTCCGAAATAACCCAATCATCCAAACAATGTTTAAGATTGTAACACCCCGACTTCCACGTCTTGACGACGCGTAGGAGTTATGTCATCATGAACCCAGTTCGTGGTAAGGCCAATTAACCCGGACGGGTTTAGAGGTATAGAAGATAAGGAAAATCAATTAAGCAGTTATATTACATAATTATGACAGTAACATTTAGTTCAGAAAATTACAGTCTATTTTCAGTAACCAAAATATAACAAGTCATATTTCATATTATCTTCGGTCAGCTTTCAGTAAGTCAAAATCTACGAGTTTAGTTACATGATATCCAACGTGAGATACCTATATGCATGTAGTCCTCACTCTACTGGACTCTATCATCAACCTGTTGATTTTTTGTAAACGAAAAACATAGCCCGTGAGTATAAAACTCAGTAAACTAGAGTATATGAGTTTCGTTTACAAGGCACTCCCCCGACTATGGCAAATCGATGAGTCCCAGTAAAACATTTTCATAACTTATCAAAAAATATGGACGCCATATCAAATAATACATTCGTTTATACGTATTCATATCTTTTCTGTCTTTTTGTTTTTATTACCACGAGTCCAAGTCTTGATTCAATAGACAATTCCAAAGACATGAAAGACTCAGAGTACAACGGTAATACGTCAATCGTCAGTTGGGCTACACATGAGATTATGTTTTCGTTCGATTCAATCCGCACCTGCATATTTCATGCGTCGTAGTAGCATCATTAATGCGTCACACCTCTTGTGTGCTTTCAATGAGGTTCACGATACCGTCATTGAGAAGGGCCTCCCTGCAGAGAGTCACCCGTGGCCCTGCCACCATGGCGTTAAGCCGTTGCATGCATGCTAAGAGGATGGGAGATGCCCAACGCTCCCTAGGTAGTTCCTCGCCCATAACGATGACTCAAAGAATAACATTTTAAAAGCCACCCAGGCTTATTTATAGAAACAATGAATGATCCCAATGGATCCAAGAAGGGACACTAAGTACGACCTTCTTCATGACAATTCCAAAGGATGTAAACATTGGTCACGCTAGAGCTAGGAAGGGACGCCATGCTCGACCTTTACAACATTTTCAAAAAAAAACGACCAACGATCCAACGGATCCAAAAAAGGACACGCAATGCTCGACCTTCATAGCTCAAGGACACATATGTATTGTTTGATTCTATTTTCGTTAGTTCATGTCACTAAGATAATGAAAGCAAGGCATGCGTACTCATGTCCTTTTTATTTAAGCATTTAGGGGTCGTTTTCGTTTATTTCCTGAGAGGGCATATATGTTATAATGGTGCGTATTCTACCCCATTTCAATCCCAATACCCCACATCACATATCAAACATATAAAACAATCATCCCCGGTCTCGGTCCTGATATCAAGGTTTATTATTACATCCCGATCCCACCATGATATATTTAGTACCCTTATAGTACATAAATCCCGTGATTAAATATAATTCATCGTATCACCACACCAAACATGCACATATATAACGAAGTTCATCCATGGCATTTAGGGAACGTAATTAACATTATTTTACGTTCGCATGTACCCATGCACATATATTATTGAAACCTTAGTTCCGTTTGAGCATAAATTTATTAATTAAGTATAATTTATCATATCAGACATTAAGCATACACATATTCAAAAAAGTACGTTCATGACATTTTAGGATCATTATTAGCATTAAATAGTGTCTCTTAACGTAATGTATGCACCCATGCATATATTATCGAAACCTTAGTTTCGTTATGGTCTCAACGCATCAATCAAGCAAACAAGTATATCATCGTCCTCCTGGCGGTACCCTTCTCATCATAATCATCATAACACATCATATTGATGAAATATTAAACACGAGATGGATTGAGAGGGGCTAGGTTACCTTTGAAGCGTGTTTAACCCCAGTTTTACTTAAGGTTAACGAAACCGTTAGAACCCTTAGAACCTTCGACACCCAAGGTCACCACCCCGCTGTTCTACCTTTGTTATTATTCTGTCCCTGTTGCCGTCACTACTGGTGGCCGAAAAAGCATCGATAAGGCGTTTTAATGCTTGTTTACGTTTCAGGTTCGACACCCATGACACCCGATGTCACCAAGGTACTTCGTCTTGCTCTGCCATGCTTTGTCACCGCTAGCTGTCGAGTTTGGCCGGAAGTTGACCGGAAAAACTTGTTAAAGTGTTTTTAAGTTCGTTTAAATCCAAATCTCGAAATCCAAGGTACCCAAGCCTCACTATCTTAACCTTCTATCTAACACCGCCTCGTTGGGCCTATTGGTGGCCGAAGAACATCGTCGGAGTCGTTGGTTTCGCCGGAAGTTTGTTAAGTCACGTTTCCTCATCCAAGCTTCACGGAAACTTCATGAGGGGCTGCATGGTTGTTGTTGCTCGCCTCGGGGAGCTCCTGATGGTCGCTGGAGATCTTCGTAAGTGACTGTGAGGCTGTTTTGTGGTGGTTGGTGGGTGGCAGTGATGGTGTGGCGGTGGCGCGGCTCGGTGGTTCGAAGAAAATGATGGTGGTTAGTGGCATTGGCAGGGTGGTTGGCGTGGAGGTTTCGCGGTGGTTTGCGACCGTGGTGACGACGTGGTTTTGTGTTGCTCCTGGTTGCCGCCGGTGGCCATTGACTGACGGCAACGAAGACAGAGGACGAAGAAGGTGTGAGGAGAGGAGGAAGGGGATGGCGGGGCTGCGGGGAAGAAGACGATGATGCTGCGTAAAGAGGAGGAGAAGAGGTTGGCAATGGTGTTAGGTGATGGTGTTAGAGGCGGGGTGTGATGAAATGGTTTGGTGAGGGAGATGGTGGGAAGGAGGTAAGGGTAAAATATCGCTCCCTCGTTATATTTTCATCAGTCTGTTATTTATCTCAATTTCATAATATTGATCTTCCGTTAATTAATTCGTGTCGATTTAATTATCCCAATACTATCAATATCGTATCCCATTAATAATCCAAATTTTCTGGGATTAAAGTGGTTATCCTTAATGCGCATTATTCTTAACATTATATCGTTACATTATAATGTAACTAACGTTACTTATTCGTTAGTTTCATTCGCACATCATAACGCTATTCATTCGTTATATTTATTTATTCGATATATCGTCATCCGTTACGTTATAATATTATTGCCGTCGCTAATTTACGACGAACTGTTGCTCCCGTCGCTAATTTGCAACTACAGAGCAAAACCGTCCTAGTTAGCTACGAAGACTTTGCTGTCGCAGATTTGTGTCAAATACTTGATTTACATTGCAAATTAGTGACCAATGGATGCTACACTATCGCTAAAACACTGTTTTCTTGTAGTGTTTGCATACATAGCTAAAGCTTTCCTGAAATGTTCATGACATCCCTCAAACAGTTGACCAACCTTCTGTATAAGCGTGGGCCAATTACTAGAAAGAAGTGTCTTATTATTAGTCGATGACAATTGCGACGGAACAACAACATCCAAATCAAAACTCGATGACTCTCCCTCCTGCGTTGCCAACAAAGACAGAATAGTTTGCTTGTCTTCATTTGATGTGAGACTAATACAATCAGGGCTAAGATCAAGCCCTTGACTTCGATTGTGGATTCCATCATCACCCATAATATGTTCATGTAAAAATATTAAGAAAAACAATGCAAACCGAAAATAATAAAACATGATCCAAAGTTTAAGAAAACGAGGGGAACACAACCACATTTCGATACTGAGAACACTAACAAATATCATAAACAATTACCTGTGTGAAAATGTACTACTTCGTTAAATGGGCGTACAGGACATATTGATGCATTTGTCAAGAATCCTGATGTGGTTGTAAATCAATGAATGAACGATTAGACGACGTTGCTGCAGTACACTGAACCAAAACATCCATATATCTCAGAGATAATGCTTCCACCTACAAGATCATCGATTCAATCTCTCCTTGATTTCGTAAGAAACATCTTTCGTGATCCGAAATAGAATAAAAAAAATAAAAACCCTTGTTCATGATATGAGGCCAATTCATCAAAACTTTTGCAACAAAATCATCATAGGTCATCAAACTCGAGCATTTGATAGGAAATGACTCCCCTTCAAAACGACGCCATCAGAATCCATGACGTATGAAGTAGTTAAAATGTGATTAATGAATTGAAGATGATGCTAGATCTTGGAACATATGATGAGGAAAAAATGAAGAAATTGTCAATATGATGAAGAAACTGTCAACGCCTTTCAATGTGGTCTTTATTTTATTTTATTTTTGTTTGAATCGTCCATTTGCAAATGGAAATTATGATCTCTATAATAAGGATACAATCTCCATCCAAATCAGCAAGTCAAATAAACAACGATGGTTTTTTTTTTAAATAAAAAATAAATTAAACAAAATCTTCAATTTCTTTTGTTTAACTAAGGGTAAATTCGGCCAAATCTAACATTAATTCAAAAAAATGATCTTCTGCGTAGAAAAAAAAAATATGGGTGCCTTTTGAGTAAAAAGAATTGAAAAGTAAGCCTTTTGAGTAATTTTCACAAATTTAAACTACTTTGTTTAGACGTATCAATGTTATACTATACTAACAACGTTGGAGATACGGCAGTAAGAAAACTCATTAAGCTCAAGGTTTGGCTCGAGTTCGGCTTGTTAAGAGCACGTTCAAACTCACTCGATAACTAAACAAGCCGAACACAAACAAAATTTCTAGTTCGTTTAGCCAAACGAATGAGTTTGAACATACTCCTATTCAGCTCGATAAAGACTCAAGTTTTTAAACAAACTCGGCTCGTTCGGCTCGTTTTACACCCCTAATTGGAGATGTGTGTTGGAATCTGTTCCAACTTAATGATAGCCTTGACTTCTGCTTCTAAATCTATCATAGTCATCTCCGTATCAATCCTAATCATTAACTTTTAATGGACTCGATGAATTTATGTCTAATCACATATAAACTTATTGTGCTAAACCTTTGGTTTTCGAAATCACCAGTTGAAATAAAAAGTTCGTTTTTGCATTAATTGAAAAGAAAGGATTCAATCTTTAATTTCAACCATTGATCTTCAAATCCAAGGATGTAGTCACAAATAAACTTATTTAAGGATAGACAGAAATCCAATTTTTACATGTTTAATAGTCATATGTAGTCTTATTTGTTAATCCTTTTATCCCATGAAAAATATAACTTTTCTAGAATAATATTCCATCGTCCCATAATACATCCAATATTTTTTTTATCGTCATAATATATTTGCAATCTTTCATCTTTTAACAAATTTTTAATTTAAATATAATAAAATCAATCATTTGTAATAGTATGCCTCAATTATCTTCTCTCTTAACTTCTATATCAAACCCCACTATCTTGAATCTTTTTTTCTTAATCAAATTTCACAAAAATACAACGCATAAAATTTCCTGTTGTTCAAATGATTGTAACTAAATTGGGACGGAGAGAATCCTATTCATCACATATTTTGATGAGTATAGTTTCTCGATCAAACAATGTTCAATAATACCGCAACAACCATTGTACGAACTTTATGAAGCTATGAGTCAGCAGTTTCCCTTGAAGCCTTGGAGGAGTCTTGTGTGGCATAGGCACATTCAGCCCTGCTTTGCATTTATACTATGGTTGGTTTTACTTGGCAGGTTGCGTACGAAGAGATGGCTCTATGATCTTGATCTTGCTACTGATGATGAATGTGTGTTATGTGCTGGCGGAGTGCAAGACATAAACCATTTGTTCTTCTCTTGTCCATTTACAAGAATGGTTTTGAATGATGTAATGTTGAAACTATAGCTTAAATCGTGAGCCTCTTCCTTCGATGAATGGTGGCAGTGGTTGGTGAAGATTAGTTATGGGAAATCTTCTGTGGCTAAGCGAAGATGAAGGCTGACAGCTGGTTTCGTGTATGAGATCTAGAGGTCGCGCTGTAATAACCCAAAAATTTATCGAATTTAAAAATATATTTTAGGTTAAAAATATACGTATAAATAAAATTTACGAACGATGAACATTGCATCGTTAAAGTTATTATGCATTTGAGACACAGGTTTAAGCTTGAAAATTTGAGATCATTGAACGAAATATTATTATAAAATATTTGGGATAATTAAATCGACAATGATTAATTATTGAGAGACGTTATGATAGCATGTTTATTTATAACGAACGAATCAACGTTATAATATTATAACGTAACGGTTTTAATCTCAGAAAGTTATATCGTTAAAAGGAATACGATATTAACGTTTTTGGTATGATTAAATCGACACGAATTAATTAACGGAAGATTATTATTACGAAACTGAGATAAAAATAGACTAATGAAAATATAACGTGGGATCAAATAATTTGAAAATCCTTTCCCTCCCACTTTCATTTCCCCTTTGTTTCCCACTTTCCTGCACTCATCCGCGCACCCACACTTCACCAAACACACCACGATCATCCGACACCCTCCACCATGCGCACCTCCACCAAGCCAACCGCACCACCATCCGTCATCAACCACCAACACCAACCGCACCTCATCATCAAAAGGCCGGGAGAAAATGCACAGCCAAGCAAGGACAGAAAGAAAGAAGAAACCGTGCGGTTCTTCATTCGCGCGTCTTCAAAGCCACCTTGAACCGCCATGCCACCATCAACCACGGGACGTTTGCTGCTCTTCCATGTCGCATGCCATGATCAACGTCGCGTAAGGAAAACAAACACCCGAGCTCCTTGAACAGCCACGACGATGGAAGCCGGCTGCGCGCGTGGAGTTTCTGTCTTCGTGTTTGCCTTGTCGTCTTGTCGCCACCACATGCCACAGCCTCGTTAGTGTTTTGTGTTGTCGATGATCACCAGGGGGCTGACCACGACGTGTGAGAGCAGCCACGAAGTGCCTTGGTCTCCCCTACGAACATAAACCGAGAAAACACTCCAAAGGAGCTTTCCGGCCAAGGTCCGGCAGGCAGCGGTGAAAACGTGTGGCAGAGCAAGATGATGTGTTTTGATGACCTCGGGTGTAATGGGTGTCGAAGTTAGTACGT
>JAOVYX010002926.1:0-11372 GCA_035668315.1 Drosera spatulata
GGGGTGTTGTGTCTTTCTCCAAAACCTTATGAGGATTTTGTGAAATTTACCCTTGATTTATTTAATCAACAGAAAAAAGTGCGAGAGCAAGGGTTTGTTTGTGTTCTTTAATGGGAAAGGAGAGGAGGTAAAGCAAAGGAAAGGAAAGGGAGGGAAGGGTTTGTTTTGTTTGTGAGTTTATGAGGCAATGTAAAAGTACTTTATTTTTTCTTGTTTGGGAGTGTTGAGGATATGCGTGAGTAAGTTTATCCATATCGATCATTGAGAAAAAGAAAGAATAGTGTATATATGTGAACTACCAATACCCTATCAGTTTCACCTTTTGGATTAGCAGCTGGGCCCAGTTCATATATGTATTCTGTTAGGCTTGATTTGGGGCGTGGTTTCTCCCTTGGCTTTCCCTCTAATCGTAATAACTGGTATCAGAGTCCATAGTTCATTGGGCTGGATAGGTGGGCCAGGTGATGCGTAGGTTAAGGATCCCCAGCTGGTTGCGTCGCCTCCTCCGCAAAGGGGGTTGATCAGATGTGCAAGTGACCCAGTCCAAGTTGTGGGTAGAGAAATACCTATGGACTCAGACTCAAGGGGGAGTTGGTGATGTGGATGGATTCACACAAAAGGGGGAGATTGTTGAGGATATGTGTGAGTAGTTTATCCACATCAACCATTGAGGGAAAAAAAAGAATAATATATATATATGAACTGCCATTAACTTATTAGCTTAAGCTTTTGTGTTAACAGTTGGTCACATTTCACATGTATATTTTGCTAGACCCGGTTTGGGGCATGGTTTCTCCCTTGGGCTCTCCAGTCGAAGAACGAAACAAGACCATCAAGCTGACAAAATAGGAAGCTGCACTAGATGATCAGAAGAAACCCGTAGCATGTAACATGAACCAAGTCCAAACAATGCTGGAACTTGGTTCCGGGAAGGACCTTTGTCAACATGTTTGCTGCATTGTCTTTCGTCCCTACTTTCATCACAATGATGTTCCCTTCATCAAGAACTTCACGAACTTTGTGATATCGAACATCAATATGTTTGATTCTGTCATGAAACATGTCATCTTTAGTGGGAAAAATAGCACACTGATTATCATAAAGAATTTGAAGTTTTTGAACATCATGCCATATATATTTCTTAACCAAATGGCTTCTTTCACTGCATTAGTAATTGCCATGTACTCAGCTCAGCCGTAGAAAGAGTGACATAATCCTGAAGACGAGCACGTCAGCTCACTTCACAACCACTTAAAGTGAAAACATAGCCCGTTGTGGAACGTCGATTATCAAGACGACCAGCATAGTCCACATCCACAAAACCAACAAGATGAACTTTAGAAGTTGAGAACTCAAGACGAGAAGTAGTTGTTCCTCTCAAATAATGGGGTATCCACTTAACGACACGCCAATGTTCCTTTCTAGGATTTGCCATATAACGACTCACAATACTAGTTGCATATGCCAAATCTGGGAGATGACACCTTTGCCATTATCTTCATTTCTCCTTCTTGACATCTGCGATGACAATTTAAAATGTGCAGCAAGAGGTGTAGAAATTGGTTTTGCTTTACATATACCAAACCTGTCCATGCCTTACGAACATACCCTTCTTGTGAAAGACATATATTCTTGGCCTTTCTATTACGTATGGTCTCCATACCAAGAATTTTCTTCGCCGCACCCAAATCCTTCTATCTCAAACTCTATATTGAGTTGAGCCTTTAGCTTTGCAATAGATGATGTACTCTTTGCTGCAATAAACATGTCATCTACGTAAAGTAGTAAATAAATAGGAGAGCCATTTACTTCAAATATACACATGCATCATAGTTGCTCCTTCTGAAGCCAAGGCTGAGAATATAGGTATCAAACCTGTTATACCATTGACGAGGTGACTGTTTGAGGCCGTACAAAGATTTCTGAAGCTTACACACATGATCCTCTTTTCCCTCGACGTAGTAGCCTTCGGGCTGCTCCCTGTATATCTCCTCTTTAAGATCTCCATGCAAAAAAACTGTCTTCGTATCTAATTGCTCTAACTCCAGATCATCACGAGCAACTATACCAAGCAATAGACAAATGGACGTATGCTTAACAACTGGCAAATAAATGTCGTTGAAGTCAATACCTGGAATTTGACTAAAACCCTTAGTCACTGAACGAGCTTTGTATCTTGGCTCTTCAACACTAGGTATGCCTTCCTTTGTCTTAAACACCTATTTACATTTAATGGCACGTTTAGCTTGCGGTAACTTAGTCAGCTTTCAAGTATCGTTTTTCTGAAGCGATTCCATTTCTTCCTGCATTGCAACCACCCATTTTCAAGAGTCTGAGACAACAATAGCTTGTTTATAAGTAGCGGGCTCATGATAGTTATCAGTCTCTGATGCTGCAGCAAGCACAAAACCAACCAAATTTGCTTCTTCAATCAAACACTTGGGACGACGATGTGGACGACTTCTGGCCATGCAACTGACATTTTCTCGCTGTTGAACTGTAGAATCTGTCTCCACCTCACCCTTGATATGCTGAGTTTCTAGGAAGTCATCGTCTCCGGGTGACTGAATCTCCTCTTGAACGTGTGTATCGGGATGTATTTGTAGTAGTCTTCTCCTTCTCACCTATCATAGATGTCTTATCAAATGCCACATTTCTTGAAGTAATGATCTTCGAGGTGTGTGGGTTCCATAATCGAAAACCCTTGACACCTTCAATGTATCCTAAGAAAACACATTTAACATAACGAGGATCGAGTTTACCAGCACTTACATGAGAGTAAGCTGCACATCCAAAAATTCACAAATCATCATAACTCATTGGTCTACCTGACCAAACTTCTTCGGGTTTGAGAAAAAGGTGAGGAGAATGGATCACAAGAAAATGAGCTATAGATATTGCCTCCGCCCAGAATCTCTTCCCCAAACCTGCATCAGAGAGCGTACTTCTCGCTCTCTCTAGTAATGTTCTGTTCATCCGCTTCGCGACTTCATTTTGCTATGGGGTGCCTGGAACTGTCAAATGTCGGACTATTCCATGATCCTTGTAGATATTGTCAAATTCACTTGAGCGGAACTCCAAGCCGTTGTTCGTTCTACGCTTCTTTATTACTCTTCTAGTCTGCTTCTCAATCATGGTCTTCCACGTCTTAAAGGCCTCAAAAGCTCCACTCTAGTGCTTTAAGAAATATACCCAAACTTTCCTGGAAAAATCATCGATGTAAGTAATTATGTATTGAGATCCACTAAGAGATGCCTCCCGCGAAGGTTCCCAAACATCAGCATGAACATAATCAAGTCTACCTTTTGTGTAATGAATGGCAGGTGTAACAAAGGAGACTCTTTTCTGCTTTTCCAAAAGACAATGTTGACAGAAACCCACCTTGCTCAATTTTCTGCTTTAGAGAAATCCTCTTTTACTCAGCTCTGACAAACCTTTGTTGCTCATATGTCCAAGCCTTATGTGCCTAATTTTGTGACCACCTCATCTGATAGAGATGACTCAGCAATTGCTGCGTGACCTTTAACAGTATCCCCGTCTAAGACATATAGGTTGCCTTCGCGTTTACCCTTCAAGATTATCAATTGTCCCTTGATCACCTTCACTAAGCCTTTCTTACCAACAAAAGAACAGCCATTTGCTTCTAGCGTACTCAACGAAATCAAGCTCCTCTTCATAGCAGGAGCATGTCTTACGTCTGAAGGTGTTCTGACAATGCCGTCCTGCTTTCGGATTTTAATGCTTCCAATACCTACTATCTTTCATGTATTTTCATTTCCCATGAATACAACTCCCTGATCGACTGGCTCATAAGTAAAAACCACTCTCTATGTTGAGTCATATGGAAAGAACATGCCGAGTCTAGAGCCTACTCGTTTCTTCTGAATTTAACATCATGTGCTGCTGAGAAAGCTGTGGAGCCATCAACCTGAGATATATCCTCTGCAAACAAAGCATATTCCTCATTTGTTACGACGCTAGCTTCACCCTTTGCTGGCTTTTTTCCTTTCACATTTTCACCGCTATTAACCTTTATTTTCCGTTGCAACTTGAAGCAATCTTTCTTGATGTGGCCTTTCTTCTTGCAGTATCCGCAAGTAAGATTTATGTGCTGAGATTTCGACCTAAATCTGGAGTTGTGATTATCATTTTTTTCTACAGACCTGTCGCGAGTGTACAACCATTCTTCACTTTCTTCACGAGGTGAGGCATCCATCTTGTCCTTAGACAATAAGGTATTAATAACCTCATCAACAGAGATAGTTTCTTTCCCAAACAACAAAGTATCGCGGTAATTTGTGTACGAAGGAGGCAATTGATATAACAAAAACATGACAAGATCTTCATCCTCGGTCTTCACATCAAGATTTTCGAGAACATTGATAATTTCACAAAATTCCTCAAGGAACGCTTTCATAGGCTTGCCCTCTGTCAGCCTATGGGAAAAAGGTCTAGCTTTTTCATAGAGACTATTCGCTGGACTCTTTGTCATGAGTGGATCCTCAAGCTTTTTCCACAAACCATCGGCAGTTTCTTCCTTGATAACTTGCCGTAAGATCTCATTCGACAAGTGCAACTGAATCTGTGCTAATGCCTTCAAAATTTTCCTTGCCTGCGTCCGCACCCGACATCTTAGCCTTCCCGAGAAGCGCCTCGTCAAGGTCAAGCGATATCAAAGTCGCCTTCATCTTTACTTGCCAGAGATTGAACTTGGTATTAACAGTGAGAGGAGCAAGATCTACCTTTGTTGAGGATCGTAGCACCTCTGTAGAATTGAATCAACAATGAAAACTACAAGATATTGCACTCAACAGCAACACTTCTATAAAACAGATGAAAAAACAATAAAAGAAGACATACGGGATACAAGGAAACCCTTGTAAAAGGAGAAAACCTCCGGGGGCAACGACGGCTGCAAACTTCACTATGATCGTCGAGATTAAAAAAAAAAAAACACTTTCTGAAACCCTACCGCTTGATCATTAAAATTAACATATCAAACCTGATAACATATATATAGGGTTTCTAAAGTGGATCTTCGCGGGCTGGGCTGCCGAAGAGAATGCAAGACATCTCTCAACAAGGAGTTTGGAAAGAAACGAAAATAAAATGGTCAAATTATACACTCGTCATCCAATATATTTACCCAATTTTGGACAAACGCATTTTTTTGTCCGTTCACAAAATATTTTGAAGCAGACATAAATAAACATGGCAAATAATTATAAGGTTTTCCATTCGCTCAAAAAACAACAAAAAGTAGGTTGTAGGATAATTCAATATATACGAAGCATGTGCTACTTATTCACTCTCGCACGAACGTACAAAAAATATAGCAAATGAAGTATTTCAAAAAACCAATAGTAAACAAATCCTTAAATCCGAAAACTGCAAGTTTTTACAATAGACGTTTTATTATCTAAAAATCAATGTCTTTACTTGTTCAATATACATGACAACCAAAGTCAACTTGACGGATTGCATACATGACATATTGCTACAAGAAAGCAGATCAAATATAAGTGATCTTATCTTGGAGCAGTTTCGAAAGGTCTCCATTACATACAAGTAATGGCCAACAAAAATCTAACTTGATGTAGGAACAACCAAAAGGATACAATAGCATGGCCACAAATAGCTTCTATTATCAAAAGCTTCTTCTACAAAACAGATCATGAAGCAATTAACCAAATCTTATAGACCATTGATCTATTTCTCTAATATGGTTTTGCGCTTTTCTCTTGGATAACCAAATAATGCTTTGGCCTTACTCTCGCTAATAATCACATATAAGCTTCATGAAGATAGGGCTCCTTATGCCTCATCAATAACAATTCAGTATAAAACTTTTCTGGAGTATGTCCGCATGGGTGAGAGCTCTTGATTATTGCATTAACAAGCATTTCATTTCCCACAGTCATAGCTTACGCGACATCTAAAATTATCTGATTTAAAGTATTTTGTTTAATAGCTGCAACCTTCCTCTATTTTCCCTTTGAGCTAGATGCATTTTCAGTTTGCTTATTGGTGCCAAGGATGGAATCTCTTCTGTGTCATTATCTGGATCATCGCTAATCATATTTCGTTATTTGATATCATGCTATCGATATCATCTATGGTCACATTCGGTTAAGAAAAAACTAGTCTATCTTTTCATTTTCTCTTGGCAGCGGTTGTCCTATCCTTGGTTCAAGGCTCTTCACACTCATCATATTTATTGATTTGTTTCGCCTTCCACTTTAAAGCTTTTTATGCATTGACCTGTACAAATAATAAAGATATCAATAATAAAAAAAATGATTGATAAAAAGAGTAAACATATAAGATAACTATAAAGTACATACTGCGGCAAATGCTTCCATACTTTCAGTTCGCTAGTGAACTTTGTTACAGGGCTCCAATTCAAGACATTTAATTTGCCACAGAATAAGTCATAACATTCTGAAAATTTTGCTTTAAACTTCTTCATGTGATTCTTCAACTGGTCCTTTGTTAAGTGTGGCAATTGAAGATTTTCATGCATATTTATGTAGGCTTGAGTTGTGAAATTTATATCCATCCTATGATCTTGCCTTGTTTCATACAACATTGCCTCTATGAAACTCGCATTCATATGCTCTCTCCAAATCAAGTTTTCTCTCTTTGAACCAACTTTCCCTCCTTAGGGACAACTTCAATCTCCTTTGAATTTTTAGCATAGACCATGAGCTTCCTACTTCCAGAGCTATCCATCTTCTTCATTGTCTACGTTGTCAATAATTTTTTAAATTATTCACACATCACCACCATAATAGCCACTCATCTCATGCAATTAAGTCGCAAACCCATGGGTCAAAATGCAATTTCAACAATGAAACCTCTTATCATTGTCTATACCAATCTGGCAAGGTGTACGATTCAGTTCGCTCTATGTGAAAGATCACGCGGATGGGGAGCACGGTATTTTCAAGAGTCGAAGTGTATCGTTGATATATTCAAATATATAGGCGTATTGTATTTCCAAAAGCACACTAGGTATCACGTCGGCCACTATTCGTGAATAAGTATATTCAATTTGTGTTCACTATATCTATGAGATGCTCTTTTGATAGTGGTGATTTATCACGGACGAACACTCTGTTTTATTTTATAAGTCGAGTTTTATATTGATATTTTTATCACTATCATTCAAATTCTACTTAATAGTAAATTCTAAATATTAATAAAAAGCAATGCATATCAATGCTCCATCTGTCCCATTGTTATTGCATCATTTTGTCAAATATGGTTGTCGCGAATTATTTGCAATCTTTCTAAACTTAGGTTAGTTTCTTGGTTGAATTGAAAATTGTCCGTCGCAAGATGTATATGTGCCTAAATCACAAGTGCACGATGCCGGATCAAATAATATACCGAAGCCAAGCACTTTCATATGTAGGAGAGCTAGTATTCCCAGTCGTCAACAAAGTGTCCTGAATAAAATGAAGCCAAGTCAGCATAATCTTGGACAAGTCCGCATGCACAATGTTGTGCGAATTTTTTTTCTAAATTTTGGGTCTGGACAAAGAGCACTCGCAATTGATTTCTCCACATCATCAAACACCCACTCACCTTCTATTGTCTTTTCAAAAGCATCTTCCACTGGAGGTTTAATAGCAAACATCTTGTTGATAACATCACCTGAAAATGAAACACAAACACCTCTCACCATCGAGACAAATAGGCTGGATGCAATGATATTAGCATAGAAATCTCGAACCATGCCTACTTTGGCATATGAGTATGGCTTAATGAGATATTCTCACCCATAGAATTCAACCACACTAATAATCTCTTCATTTTTAGTGTTAAAATCCCTCTTCGGAAAGCATTTGTGATTCCCCAAAGAACTTAAATATCGATCATAAGCCGCCTTGTTCACAAAACAATGAGAATCATACTCCTCATTTGCCTGCCAACAGTTTCCGTTTCAACGACTCCTTTTCTCTTCTTTTCTTTCGACGGCATTATCTCCCTTGTAATGTTTCAACCTAACAAAAAAATATCACAACACAATATCGTGCACACAATCATGTTAAAACACAAGTGATTCGCAAGAAATAAATGCCTACCACATGACATGGGAATGTCATCGAACACCTCATGTACACCCGAAATTCAACTCCACCAAAACCATCTCAAATCCAAAACCCTTCTCCAACTCCGTCAATGAATTCTGCAAGTTCGTGATTGTAACAAGAACAGACTTGGGGAGGAGGGGGTGAATAGGTTGTTCTAAAAAATTTTTTGTCTAAAAATTAACGATGCAGCGAAAACAATAATCTGTGCGAATAAGATCAGACAGACAGCTCTGATCATAATCAACCAGTCTAACTCAAGAATCGAACATATGATGTTTAATATATCAACTTATCAACAATCAAACAACCAAGAAACTTACTGATCTAATGATAATATTCGATCAAGAATCTTTGTCCAACTCAACTATTAAACAGATAAAGACGAAATGTACAATCTAACCTATCAGATCAATGATCAAACAATGATTAAATCAGCGAAGATAAAAGCAGAAACGGAGAACACACAATTTATAGTGGTTCAGACTCAAATCAGTGTTAACTAACTGATTTGAACTTAATCCACTCTTCCTCTTATTAGCAGTGTACAAAACAAGAAGGGAATCCACTAAATCACCTCGGATCACAGTTCAATAGATTGAGTTTTCAGGATCACTCAACAACCTTTACACACAATCAGATTTCAACATATCTATCACCAGATGATCCACGTAGGATCCACCAATCAATCTCAACAGATTGTCAAAAGGAACACACTCACAGAATAAGAAGACTTGCACCAATCAACGTCTTGTTCATGATGTTTCTGACAAAACTGATCCTTGATGAACACTTGAAAGTTTTCTTGATGAGGAGAGAGAGAAACTTTGATCGCTTTTTGTTCAAAAATGTGAATGCAGAAGTGAATTCCTTTTTCTGTAATCGTGTGCCTTATATAAGCCAAGGTTTGAGGCTTGCTCTCCAATCTACCTCGAATCCCTTTTTTCAAGAAGTCATATGACGTGTCTTCTTTAAGTTTGGCAAAGTCATTGATACCAGATGAGCATCAGAGCAGATATCTTCCAGAAGTCTGATTCAACCCGTCTGATCTGTTGTTGACAGTCTCAAGACCTTCTTGAACTACTCTGAGAACTGATCTGATTACAAGTGAGCTGATACTCACAACTTCACTGTCTCGAACATGATCTTCACAAAACCTACAAGTCTTATTTGTTGCCAGACCACTTGTTCTGTTCAGAGCTTCCACTGAAGACTTATCTGACCTTAGAATAGCTGTTATACCCAGACCTTTTACCATTTTGATTGTGGCAGTCTGATACCCAGTATCCGACAGAGTACCTGTTCACTTTAAGCACACTTCATCACATATGTTAGTAATTCTTTGATTCATCAAATCCAGTAAAGTACTTTCAAATTCAACAACCAACGACACATAATTTTCCCCCAAACTCCACTTTTCCAAACAAAATTAAAATTAACAAGATTAGGGCTTAGAGTTAACACACATGTAAATTGATGATGGTTTAGCTTGATGTTTGGTGAAGAGGGAGATCTTCGGAATCCGACCAGCAGAGAGGAATGACGAAGACGATCCCTGACAATGGTGCCACAAACTTGTCCGACGTAAAATATATATGCGCTTAAATTGTAAGTGTACGATGTCGGATCAAATAATATAACAATGTCTCCCACGAGGACTCTAGCAATCAATGTAATTTATTAATAATATATTATTGCGCAAAATGTAAAGGAATAAAGAGTAGACGGATTAAGCGGTGATCAGCATTTCCTTTTCTGTGAGACGCAAATGGTGCTGTGTAATTCAATTGAAAAAATCACCTGTCAATCGTATGAGTGAGATAAACGAAGAGGAATAATCTAGAAAGAAACATAGTAGGACAATGATCGGACCCACCACTTGAATATGGGAGATCAACTATTTAAAGATTGAGTCCATATCTTGTGTAGAAGTTGCCACCGTTCGGTAATATCTACGCTGGTGACCGTTTATACCTTTTTCTCAGGAATAAAAATCATTAATTTTATACTATCTGAGATAAATGAATGATTGAATTGGTCTAAGTAAGAAATATAATGTTGTTGTGAGATTTATAAATAGGATGATATCTAGGTACTCGACTTTACCAAGATCGTCGATATGGACTATGATGTTTTCTCAATTTTAGTTTATTCATATGTTGACTATCAATTTCATCACGTGATTATCATTCTTTCTCAAGCAACGATAGTATCCTCATAAGTATGTCGATCTCCTTTCTCTCTAGCAAACACTCCCTTACTAAGGTTGTTAAGATCTTGAAATTAATTTGATAGCACAAAATCCACGAATATTTATATTTTATGAGATTTCATGGAATTTCTACACATGATAAGCTTTGAGGCTTTCCTTTCGGATTCCTATCAAAACCTAAATCAGTAATTGTCGGCTAAGCAATCACAAGCACTATGAATGAATAGAAACTCTCCACATTAAAGAATGAATATCAATCGAATACATATCAAAAATCCATGCGTCCAATGAAGGATCCGTCTAAACCCTAGAAAAATGAAATTAGTTCATAACGAATCCAAATGAATCACAAGAACAATGAGAATCCGTCATAGAATTGAGTAAAAGAGAAGATAGAAGAAACTACATGGTCGATCATGAAGGAGCTCCCACTCAATCTTCCACTCCGTCTTCGTCTCCTCTCCTTTTCTTCCCTTCTCTCCCTGATCTCTCTTATTTTTATTTTTATTTTTCAAATTTGAATGAATGATGTAACTCTTATTTCTCTCTTTTTAAATTATCAAAATAAAAGATTTGAATCTCTTTTTTTTTTTTTTTTTTATGGGAAATCATGTTAGGGCATCAAATATGTCGCATGGTCATCTAGTCTCTTCAAATCACCAACAATTTCTGCTAGGGTGTCAAAGTTTTCGTCAAGGTGCAAAACTTCAATTTTCTTCTCATAAGGGTTTGCGAGTAAAATATTACTAAAAAATCAATTCACACCATAAACCAAGGGTTTATCAGCAAAATAATCTTGGATTCATGAAATCCCCCATCATTCTCTTTCTCATAAGCTTATTCTCAGAAACGTATTCCATTCAAGGTTGTGTGTTTCATATGGTGAAGAAGATAAAGACAATAATGTTGAAAGAGGTTAGGTGAGGTGCTTGTCGCGGTGAAGGAGATTAGACAACAATAACAGTGAAGGAGTTTTTTTCTTTTCTTTTTTTTTTGTTCTTTCTTTCTTTCTTTGTTTTTTTTTTTTTTTTTTTTTTTTTTTTTTTTTTTTTTAAAATAAAAAA
>JAOVYX010002927.1:0-39664 GCA_035668315.1 Drosera spatulata
GACATTTTGGATTCCCACTGTAGGAAGCCCAATGAAGGATGCATGTCACACTGATCACAATCAAAACAACATAAATAGCGGCAGATGTGAGCACGATGAATGGCTAATGTATAACTGGAAGAACATACAAAAGTAAACTATCATGCATGTCAGACAATTAACTAGAAAAGACAGACATGTCACAGATACAGATGACAGAATAGAGAACGCATCCTTGGACCCAGGTATCAAGAGCTGGACTTCATCTGGTTCAGATCACAAATCCACATTATTCATCTAAAATACAAACACCTATCATCAAACCTATATCCCCCTTTGCAATCTATATCATCACAAATCCACCCACGGGCATATGTGAATCAAGTTCCTCCATTGATCCTTTCCATTCTCAACAAAAACCAAACCATCAAAAATCACAAAAAAATGTTCCAACCCTAATTTTATCAAACCTTATGTGAAGCATAAGCCGACAAGTATCACACTAATATACGCCCCTCGTAACCCAGAAGTACTCATAGGAAACAACTCCTTCTTGCTTAATATGAAAACCAGAACACAGTAAGTGTCACTACTAGAATGAATAACAAGCAAAAGAATCCACGATAACATGTTGAAACTGAATACAAGAAGCCAGAAGACAAACCAGTAGGCATGCTCGCAACCTTTCACCAGCGCAGTTTCCTGCAGCACAATTTTATCCAAACAAATCGCGCACACACCATGACTATGATCATCCGCCGCCACTGCTGCAGCTGGCAACCTCACCACCTCTTCGCTCTCCTCGGCCACACCCTTCATCTTCCCCTGCTCCCCCAACACACAAACAAACACAATCTAAGATCAGCAAGCAAATCACGAACATCAAAATTCCGAATCAAAAACAAAATCAAACAGATCAAACCCACCCCACATCTAAAATCACAGCAAACCTGATCACAATCGTCAGATTACACGTCACGGTCCCAAACCCTAAATCCAACCCACATCAAATTACTACAGGCCCAATCCAATTCCACGACTACCCATCAAATCCCCTAACCCTAATCCAACCCTACATTAACCAAATCAACACCAAAACGGACCAATCCAACCCCAACCCATCGCAATACTTCAAAAACCCAGAAGCACCTGATCATAGAGAGTCAGATTCTCGACGTCGGTAGTCACGGAGTCGACGACTGTTGCCATTTGGAAACGTTTGGTAGGTTAAATTAAAAGGAGAAAAAATATACGAGGGAGAGAGGCTGCACACGGTGTGGGTGTGTGGTGAGGGGAGGAAAATGGGGAATGGGGAGAGGGGAGAGGGGAGGGGAGATTATTCGAAGGGGATGATGCTGATTCCCTGGTTGAGGAGAGGAGAGGAAGAGAGAGGAGAGGGGAACACTGGGCCCCAGGGAGAAGAAGATGGAAAGGGGCCTCGCCTAATGGTGAAGGAGATGCGACAAATGAATGTATACTTGTGGTCATTGTGGTGACATTTTTTAGAGTTCCAATGTGTTGTCATTGTTAGAAATGGTGTATTTTAGGGATAAATATGATATGAGACGGTCTGGTATCGGATTATTATTCATCCTGTATTGATTTTTCAGTTTTTCGGAAATTTTTTTCTGTCCAATTTCAAAATTTTCGATATGGGTTCTTGATTCTTCTGTCCGATAAACCTGATATTTTGATCCATTCAATACAAATTCAAATAATAAATTAAATTAAAGATGTATCGATATTCATTAACAAAATTAGTTAACATGAAGAAAGAGAGGAATAGGTTTTGCACTTATAAAAAAAGGGTTACAGCTTACATTGTTTAAGTAACACTAAATGAATTGAACAATTTAACTATAAAATTTGGAACATGAATGATACACAGACGAAAGTAAAAGCAATGAATATCAAAAGACTCAAAACAACATTTTGCCAAACACAAACATGAAAACTAAACAATTAACCATATGAAGCAATGAAATATCAGTCACAACATTGAAAGAACAAACATTATTGTGAGCTTCACGAAGCACTAAAACGGAAGGAAAAGTAAGACTTAAAAAGAAGGATTAAAAATGTACGGGAGAAAGGAGGCGAAACGTTGAAACAACTACGAAAACAGTAACTTATAACATCGAAATCGCAAAATTCAAAGTCTTATCATGTATATTCAAGACATATTAAATTATCATACACTAATATATACTTGAGTATATGAAGTTTACAAACAATTATTAAAACATATTCAAATATCTATCAAATGTACAATTTTGATTGGCCTTAACTTTCTAATAGAGTACACAAGTGGTGCACTTTACCTATTGGACACCTTCCTTGAAGTGATTCCCTAGAGCTCTTTTGATTTCTACACCAAATCTGTTAGCCTCCAGTCAGGATACATTCTTCAAATATTTGTGAGTCTCTAAGAACATTTTGATGTGACACTTGTTCAGGTAGATTGATTTCTCTTTTAACGCAGCACAGACAGCACTTGTATTTTTTTCAATCAAAATCAACTACTGAAACTTTACTGCCATTCTCCTTTTAAACAAGGCTCTTTCACCAGTCGTTGTTCCTTTTGTACGTTGAAATAATCTCACCCATCGATTTCCATCAGGAAGTGTCCAAAGCCAACTTCCAACACTCCTGAAAATGACCTGAGACCAATCCAACCTGTGTAAGACTGTCACTATGACACAGTCTTTTTTGTCTTGTACTGAGCTCTATCGTGTCACTCTGCTATCCTTCTTAACAGATGAATAAATAGCCTTCAGTATATAACCTTCCCAATTGATCTCTGAACATGATTCATTCTGTGCACTTTCGAACTCATTTTGTTGCCTTGGTTTACCCTTCTGACCTTTTATGATGTTTTTTAGCCTTTAACATTAGTTTTTGAATGTTTTTAAGAGATTTGAGTTATTTTAATGATATTTTTTAGTCTTTTCAATTGTTTTTAAGTCCTAAACCAGTTTATCTACACTCTGTTGATAACTAAATTTGCTTTTTGCTAATTTATCGATTTCAACCCTTCTGTCCCTTTGGGTGATAGCCTCCGTTGCCTTAGTGAATCCTTGAGAGTTGTTTTGCTTATCATAAATTTCTTAGGGCTTAATTCAACAATCCCTCTTTAATTGGTGATAACAAAACACTCTTTGACTTGCTCAGAATCTGAGCTTTTTCGATTGGTTGAAAAAGTTGTTGTTGTGGATGCAAACTGACTACTTTGACTCTTGCCTTCTCATCTCCTTCATCTGTTGTAGTCGTATGCCCCATATCTCCCCCTCTTAGGATCCTTGGGTGGTGACCTGGATCTGCTTCTCCTTTTAAGTTTGTATCTGGAGGTATTTGAGCTGCTGCTTCTGCTCCTCTTCTTATCATTTTTCCTTTGCAGTTATACACCTTTCTGATATGAGCCTTTGCCACTCTACTGTTGTGCTGCTGATATCCTAAGTTAACTCTCAGTTCCATGTCGTTGGCCAACAGAGTCCCTGTAGTATTGAGCATGATATCCTTCTCTTCTGATCTTTTCTTTCATTTCTCTTTCTACCCTTAGCTCAGCCCTCTCTGCTTGTGTTAGCTTGGCTTTCTCCTATGCAGTTATCTCTTTGGGTGTGTAGATTGTTACTGTGTATATTTTATCAAACTCTTCTACATGATGTGTAAGGAGTTGCCTTGACGTCTCTAACTCTGATGATCACCAATTAAGGGAAGGATTTCAATGGCATCCTTGAGAGAGTCGAGAGTGGACTGAATAGCTTCCATCTTGAAAGAGGTCTCCTTCTTTTGTTCATTGATGGTGGCCATGATGTCATCTAGCCTCTGATTTAGATGAAGCCTGTCATCCTCCTACCTATCAATCAAGGACTTTAACCTATCGTTGATGGTGTCGAGATCCTTGGATTGCTTTTTGTGGTAAGTTTCCATAGTGATCTCTATGGTTTGCTTGGCAGCTCCAAATTTCTGAGTGGCCCTATCTGATAGCAAACTTGCAAGGGCTAGTTATGTTATCATGCTGTGTGTTTGCTTGTGTTTCTTCTCAACTTCTATGAGGGTATAGGCAGTATATCATATGATTTCCTGAGTCCCCTTAGCAAAGTCATTATGAAGCTTGTTGATTAGGAGATTGATGCTGGCTTCACATTGTCTTCTGAAGATCTCCTATTGGGTAGTCATCCTATAAATTACAGTCAATATTGGATCAAAAGATAGAGTTTCAGATTGAGGAATGAAGAGTGGGCTAATCTGTTCCATTTCTGGTTCGGTTATTGTGCATATTTGGGGCTCATATTGAGTTGCAATGAAATCTGGTGCATATGGATGACTTTCTTGTCTAAGAAGCTCTTGTTGCTTCTTGTTTGGAGTAGTGGCACTGGGACTAGCTTCATCTGAATGCTGTCCATCCCTTGCTTCTATCAGTAACTGCTCTACTGTGGATGTGGTTGGTTGAATGTCAGCTTCATTGAACAAATAAAGTAGTTTCCTCGCTATTTTGACAGTCTTTTCTTAGGATGGATCTTGTATTACCTCCTCCAACTCTTGTGCAAACCGCTTTGTACAGATAGTGATAGGCATGTCCCTGACTATGGGAGAGAGGTTTTAAAAGATGGATTCTTCCTGCATGAGAGTTTGCATTAAGGTTGTTGGTGGAGTTTGAGAGACAGTTTGCCGAGGGAAGAGTGGTCAACTGTGCTGAAGTACTCTGCTTTGCTGGGCTGATGTCCTATTTTGTTGTGTGTTCTTCTTCAGCTAACTGTGCTGGAAGGCTCTGCTGAGCCTCATCAACTAGAATGACTTCTACTGGTTCATCCTCAACATGTATGATTTCATCCTCTGTTGAATCCTTGTGGTGTGCTGAAGCTGATCCTCCTTGTACTTCTGGGATGGCTTCTTTGAGCATGTATACCTCATCCACCATCTCTTGCTTAGTTTGAAGTGGCGTGGCAGAGATAAGACAATCATATATGCGGAGCTTCCCTGGATAGATGCTTCACCGGCTTCTTCTAGCCTATCTATCATTACCACTTTTGTTGAAGCTTGCTGTACTGGTGGTGCTTCAATCTGTAGAGGTTCAGGTGCTGCTATTTCTTTGTTGGCATTTTGATCATGTGGCTTATTCTCTGCAAGAGTTGTGCTATCTATGAACCTATCATGATCATCATTGTCATCATCTTGATGATCTCCTGGAGGGGCATCGTCATCATCACTACCCTCAATTCCTTCTGCAGGTGCAATACTTTCTTTTATGAGTTTTTTGATATTGTATAGAGTCTTGTGATTTTATTTTTCTATGATTTTTTGGATTTTCACAAGCAACACTTCATCAATAGCAAACTTTTCTGAGGTGATGGCTCAAGAGTCCAACTTTTCAAGTCTTTGTTCAGCGATGTTGTCTTGGACTCTACATCTCACCCACACTCTACATGTGGTTTACGTTTCTCCCTAACCTCCTGCCTTCTGCTCTCCATCAAGGCTCTAACAGTAGCCTCTTCCTCTGCTTCATTAAGCAACTCTGATTGATATTCCTTCATTTTCTGAGGCTCCTCAAAGACTACAACTGTTTTGATGGTGTAGAGAAACTTTCCCTTAGGCAGCTTGGCTCTCTTGTGCTTCTTCTTAGGTCTCCTGTCGTCTTGATGGATGGAGATCACAAGTCCTACTCTTTTTGGAATAGTTAGGGCTGTTGAGGTGAGCTGTGAAGTTAGAATAATGATCAACTCTGCTCTTGAAGTGACTGGTGATGTGGCTCTACTGCAGTGTTCCTTTCGGCTTGCATGGTTGTAGTTGCCAGAATCTGAAGCCCTGCTGTCCTAGTAGCTCTCTCTTCTTTTGTTCTGATAGCCAAGGCCCTTCTCCTGATTATTGGTGTAGTAAACTGTTGTTGCTTTGCTACTTCTTCTGACTCTTCTGCTGTTATTCCTTTCCTTGTAGATCGAACAGCTTTTAGTGCCATTTTTAGAGTTTGTAGAAGATGTGGGTGACACTTCTTCTTCTTTACAATTTCCACAGCTAACTTGGGTACTTTGTTTATGAGATTCTGTTGTGCCTCTGGGACTCCCTATGATTCTGATCTCATTCTTTGTAGATCTTCATCTCTAAGCTTCTTCCGCTCAGCTATCGCTTTCTTTCTGACCTCTATATTGAAACTGAGATCCTTGATCACATCTTTTCTATATGTGCCATTGAGGGGTCATCATTCTCACGGACTTTGGCTCCCATGATTTCCCTTAGCTCTTTCTCTTTGTCCTCTAGTTCATTTGTTGCGAGCTGTATTTGTTCCTCCCTTACTTGTCTAGTGACAATACCAAAATTTGTCGTTCTTAGTGTATCTGTTAGCTGGGTTTTATGTGTGACCGATGTTGTATCTTGTAGCAGACCAGCTTCTGTTACCTCCATTCTTCCCTCTAACGTATACCAGTAGGCTTCTAAGGCTCCTTTCCAGCTGCCATACCTCTCAAACAAAGGGTCAAACTCCTTTGGTTTCTTATCATTAAAGTCTAGTGTTAGCTCAGAAGTGTCCTCATTCTTGCTCGTGTCCTTCTTGGTAAGTTTGCTGGTGAACTTAGTTCTCTTAGGCTTGTTCTTGAGTACAAGCAGGAGTCTTGGGGGAATTTCTTCACCAAAAGATAAGTACAATGGCTCTCTCTTTTCAGTGACAAGTGTGTCATACTCTCTTCTTTGTTGCAAGGGATTATTTATGATAGATGATGGTTACTTAGGAACAATAAAGTTCCTTTTCCTTATTGGTCTTTCCAGCCCAGTCATTGAAGGTTGGATGGTAGAGTGGATGATGATTTCTTGTGGGTCATCATCTCCATTATGCTGCCTTGCTGAGTAGCATCTATCAGATTACCTTGCTGCTTAGTCTTTGGATGTTCTACTGCTATTACCTCCAACTGACCAACCACAACAATCTCTCTTTGGTTCTATTTTGATTCAATCCCCTCTCTTTGGTTTTCGAGTTCCGAACGTAGCCCTCGGGTGAGGTACACGACTGAACGGATGAAAGTGGTAAGTAAATATGAGTTCCTCTTTAACCACAATAAAGAGTGCAGCTAGCCGTGCAGTTAGCGACTGACGTTTAGTCACAATCTCCAACGCCTAGCGCGCAGAGAAGCAAGGGGGAATTACCTATTGATAGGGTGCACCCTCTGAAATTATGATCTTTCTTACTTAGCAGAGTCCTGGAAAGGAGGAAGGTTCAGTCGATCAACCATTCCAGTCATCCAATTTCGGATAAATAAAGCTTTTTTAGAGATTCATTTTCGTACGTGAATAACATAGGAATTCTTTAGCCTATTCCTAAAATGAATGAGACTCGCCTTTTGGTATACCCAATCCTAATGAACTTTTGACAAAGTGGTAAAAAGAAGGAAGCGTATAGGCTAAGGTCTTTTTGTACCAAGTCTGTCAACCATGGGATGTCAGTCAATCAATCTACAAATGTGAGATCAGAAAGGCCATCATTATACATCAACGACGAAAGGGGACCTGATGTAGGAAGTTTAGGAGCCGAGGCGTGCTATCAAGGTGTGGCCAAATGCCTAGAAAAAAAAAAAAAGATCGTGGTCGGGAAGGTTCTAGTAGCAAAAGCCATTGGAATCTTTCTTTTATACATTGGAAAAAGCCGATTCCGAATCTGATTGATCCCGAACTCCGGAATTTATGAGATGCTCAAATACAAATAAGAGGGATTGTCTCTAGGCCGACTTTATAGACCTACCTATACTTTAATGAGCCAATTCTCTTGCTTTCGAAAAGATACGAAATGCCCTTGCTTGTGGACGAATTTCGGATCTCTATCTATGTTCTACCGTGGCTGGAACACAAGAAAGGATACCCAACTTGGAGGGATATTTGAGCATCAAACCCTTGAGTAAAGACTGGTGTCATGCCGGGAGATAGTAGGCCTCTCGGGGCTTTTACTATCTCTTAATGACCGACGCGACGGGGATATAATGTATTCGGTCATTGGGAGATTTTCTTTGGCCTCTCTTCTTAGACGACTCTCTTGACTTACTCTTTGAAGGCTTGTCACCTTCATCAGGTGAGCTGTACCCAAGTCCAGCTCTTTGTTTCTAGAATGAGTGAGATGAATTCGTTTTAACTCTTTTGTTTTACCATTTTAGGTATCTACCTTGGACTGAAGATATGCCTTCTCCTTTTCGAGGGGATTTATTCTGTCCTTGAGAACTTGATTCTCTTGGATCATATCGACATTTTTGTCTAGAAAACTAGCAAAGTCAGCAACTGACTCTTCTAGTTCTGAGATCCTATCAGCATAGTGACTGTATCTTTCCTTTGCTGTCTCACACTCTTCTGAAAGGTCTCTGAAAATCCCTTTCAGATGAATGTAATCAACATAGATCTCTACATGGGCTTTCCTATGGTCCTCTATTGATAGTTTAGGGTTTGAAAATCAAATACCATGTTTAGGGTTTGAAAATCAAATACCATGTCGATGATCTCTCTTGCTTCCCTTGCATCCTCACTTCTTGCCAAAAGACATAGTTGAGCTTCCACGGTTGATGTTGTTTTAGTTTTCCCCTCAAAGTCACTCCATATTTTTATAGACAGTGCCTTCTGCTGCTTTCTGTGCTCTTTCTTCTCTGGAGCTTTCTTTCTTCTATACTCATTTTTTTTGGAGGTTTTCTATAGTCTGCAGCAAAGTATCCTAGTTTGCCATAATTGAAGTAGGCTGAGTCTTGTTCTTTCTCTTTATCTTTTGACTGTTGTTCTTTCATGAAGTTTTTCTTCTTCTTATTTCAGAGAAATCTCTTGAATTTTCTAGTCACCAAAGCCATATCCTCATAGAGTGTTCTTCTTTTGAATCTATAGAACTGGACTCTACTGCTGTTTCTTTTCTTTTGGGTTCTGTTGCCTTCAGAGCAAGGTTTTTTTTTTCTTCTATACTGCTTCCTCTCTTTAGAGCAAGGTTCTTTCATGGAGGGGGTTGAATAGACTAATCGAATTTATTTAGAACTAATGAGTCTAACTTTTCACTCTGTTATAGACAGTAAAGATATTCTCCTAACTCAGTAGAGTGACAAATTTGCTGAAAGTTGTCGATTGCCTACCCTTCCTGTGTGACAATGATTCTCGTAATTTTATTTTAATTATCTATGTCAAAAATAAGTGATATCAATAAGCATACAAGAAAGTTTAAGGCACACAGGATTTATAATGGTTCTGACTGTAGAATCCAATCGAACTCTAAAACATACGTCCACTCTTCCCTTAGAGGTCAGTGTGACCAACCAAGTGGTAATTCACTATGATTGGGGTTTTTTTGTTGACCCTTAACTTTCTTATAGAGTACACCAGTGGTATACTTTACACACTAAACACCTTCCTTGAAGTGATTCCCAAGAGCTCTTCTGATTTCTATGCCAAATCAGATAGTCTCTAGTCAGGATACCTTCTTCAAGTGTTTGTGAGCCTCTGAGAATGTTTTGATGTAGCATTTGTTAAGCTACCTTGATTTCTCTATTAACACAGCACTGTAAGCACTTGTATTTTTTCCATCAAAATCAACTACTCTACTGCCATCCTCCTTTTATAAGCAAGGCTCTTTCATTAGCAATTGTCCCTTTTGTACGTCGAAATAATCTCAACCATCGATTTTCATGGGGAAGTGTCCAAAGCCAACTTCCAACACTCTTGAAAACGACATGAGATCAATCCAGCCTGTGTAAGACTGTCATTATGACGTAGTCTTTTTGTCATGTACTAAGCTCTGTTGTGTCACCCTACTATCCTTCTTAACAGATGAACAAATAGTCTTTAGTATAGAATCTTCCAAACTGATCACTGGACAAGATTCACTCTGTGTACTTTCTAACTCACTTTGCTGCCTTAGTTTCCCCCCTTTGACCTGAAGTCCCAAATCAGTTCATCTGCACTCTGCTGATAATAAAAGCTACACTCTGCCGATTTACTGATTTCAACCCTTCTGTTCCTTTGGGTGATAACCTCTGCTGTCTTTGTGAATCCTTGAGAGCTGTTTTGCTTATCATCAATTTCTTATGGCTTAATTGAAGAGTACTAATAAATGCATCACTACATGGTCACATATTTGTCTTCTTTCTATGCGAAATATAGCTTTTTGCAAGGCTATTAGCTGAAATTATCAAATTACGAACACATTTTTCAGATCATCCAATAAAGACAATTCGTTTAGATAATACTAGAGAAGTTACATCAAAATTATTTAATGAATATTTCATGTCAGTTGGTATTATTGTTGAGACTTTTGTAGCTCATGTTCTTATCCAAAATGATTTAGTTAAATCTTTAATTAAAAGGCTTCAATTAATTGCAAGACCATTTCTTATGAAAAGCAAGTTATAGACTTCAGCTTGAGGACATGCGATACTTCATGCTACAACATTGATCGTGTTAGGCCGGCAGGCTACCATAAGTATTCTCCCTTGTAACTCGTATTCGTTCAAGAACCATATATTTCACATTTATGAGTTTTTGGATGGGCTATGTATGTTCCAATCGCACCATCACAGTGAACAAAGATGGGCCCCCAACCTAAACTTACGATTTACATTGGCTTTTATACTCCCTCTATGATACGATATCTCTAACCATTGGTAGGAGATGTGTTCACTATAAGCTTTGCAGATTGTCCTTTTAATGAAAATGAGTTCCCAAAATTAGGAGGAGAAAAAAAGCGAGAGGAAACACATATTTCGTCAAAAGTTTGGATGCAATCACATGGAAATCATCATTGCTGTCCACTAATGATCCTCGTATTAGTTAATCCGAACATGAAGTTCAAAGGATTATTCGTTTATAAAATATCGCAAATGAAATACTTGACTCATTTACTGATGCAAAAAAGATACTTAAGTCTTATATATCAGTTGTAAATGCTCCAATGAGAATTCAAATATCTAATGAATCGAATATTGGCAAAACTCTAAAAGAGTGTAAAACTCGCCCAAAGCGAGGTAGACCCGTTGGTGTAAAGGATACAATTCCTCGAAAAAGGAAATTGAAAGGCAATGATGTTCCTAAAGAAGTCATACCAATGGATAGATCCATAAAGATGGTAGATCAAAAGATAGTAACTAATGATGCTAATGAGGATACTATCGAGAAACAACCACTTATAAATGAAGATATCTTGATTTAATTATGTTTTTTTACATATTGTGTAGAACAGAAATGAAATCGAGATAGACTATATTTTTTCTTATAATGTGGCATTAGATATCACGAATCCAAATGAGGATCAAGAACCACATAATATGAATGAATGTCGACAAGGAAATGATTGGCCAAAAAATGGAAGGAAATGATTGGCCAAAATGGAAGGAAGCAATTCAAGCAGAATTGGATTCGTTAGGTAAACGTGAAGTTTTTGGACTAATAGTCTAGACACAAAAAAATATCAAATCGGTTGGATATAAGTTTGGGTGTTGCCCAAGACTTTTCACAAATATCTGACAGTGATTATAATGAAACATATTCTACTGTGATGGACGGAAGTGCATTCCATTTTTTAATTAGCATGACTGCTAGAGAAGGATATGATATGCGTCTAATGGATGTTTTGATGGCATATTTATATGGATCACTAGACACTGACATATACATGAGGATCCCTGAAGGGTTTAAGAAATGATACACAACCACGTAACTTGTACTTAATAAAATACAACAGTCATTATATGGATTAAAAAAATCCGGACGAATGTGGTATAACCTTCTTAGCGAGTTTTATTAAAGGAAGGATATATAAACAACAAAATATGTCCTTATGATTTTACCAAGAAATCAAATTTCGGTTTGACTATTATCGCGGTATATGTGGGCAATTTAAATATCGTCGGCACTCCATAAGAGATCATACAGACCGACAATTACTTAAAATGAGAATTCGAAATGAAAGAAGTTGGTAAACAAAATTTTGTCTTGACGTACAGATTGAGCAAATGTCCATTGGAATTTTTATCCATCAATCATCACATATAGAAAAAGTTCCATGTCATTTTTATATGGATAAAACTCATCCGTTAAGTACCCCAATGATTGTTTGATCACTTGATGTGAAAAAAGATCTGTTCTGATCACATGAAGATGTAGAAGAATTACTTGGACCAAAAGTTCAATATCTCAGTGTCATTGGTACCCTAATATACCTTGTTAATTGTACAAGGTCAGATATTATCTCTGCTGTTAATCTATTAGTAAGCTTCAGTTTTTCACCAACTCAAAGACATTGGATGGAATAAAATAAATATTATATTATCTTTGTGGAGCTACAGATATGGGCTTATTTTATTCAAAGGAAACAAAATCACATCTGATTGGATATACGAATACAAGATACTTATCTTATCCACATAAAGCTAGATCGCAAACCGAATATGTATTTACCTATAATGATATAGCTATATCGTGAAAATCTATAAAATAAACATTAACAGATACATCTTCAAATCATTCAAAATTACTTACTTTTCATGAAACAAGTCGAGAATGTGTTTGGCTTCAATCTATGATTCATCATATTCGAAATTCATGTGGATTATTTTCAATTAAAGACAATCCTATTGAAATGTACAAAGGTAATACAACATGCATTGTACAGATTAAAGAAGAGTACATAAAAGGTGATAGAATTAAACATATATCTCCAAAATTTTTCTTTGCACATGATCTTCAAAAGAATAGAGATAAATGTATTTAACAAATTCGATCTAGTGCAAACTTGGGAGACCTATTCACAAAGACACTTTCTGAAGCAACTTTTGAGCTACTCAGACACAAAATTGGGATTCAACGACACAAAGATCTCCCTCGCTGAAGATGTCTCAATAAAGTGAGCTATTTCCAAGGGGGAGACTGCTTTTTTCCTTCGATTAGATTTTTATCCCTATGAATTTTTCCTGATACGGTTTTAATGAGAATCATATTCTCATAACCAATGTGTAGTATATTAGCACAAAGTTTTGTTTTTGTCTTGTCATCCAAAAGGGAGTGTTAGAAATGGTGAATTAAATATGGGAAAGTGAGGTAGGTATCGTTGACAAGCCAGGTACTAAAACCCTATCCCATTGATTTCAATCGTAATGTAAAATTCGTGTATAAAAAGGAACACTGCTTTCTTCCTGATATACCACGAAAATTTTCCAAACTGAATACAATTGTGTGTGGGTGTGTGAATTGGTTAAGTGTGTAATTTTGCAGAGCTTCCTTTCTCCTTTACACGTAATGATGTGTGTGCATTTAACTCTTTTACAACAGACATATTGTGTTGGTTAAAATACTATTGCCCCGTTTTATAAAAGATGTTGTAATATTTTGATTTAGAGGTTATCCAGTCATGTTTTGACTGACATCGTAATAAGATCAAATATTATTTTATATAGATTTATTGTGAAACAATAATTATAATATATATTTTTGTATGATGGTGTGTAACGATCCAAAAACATAAGTAATTGTGATAACTTAAGTTAGTTAAATATATTGGTTGAATGATGAACTTTCACCATGTTGGCTTGTACCATTTTATGGGTTCAAACTTAAAGTAGGGATATAAATACTTGCATACTTAATTAAGTCAATGTAGTAACTTTTGTTAATTCTTTTATTGTAAGAGCAAGAAGCAAAATACATAAAATGATGTAACTAACTAGTGTGTAGAGGTATCAAAATATAGGGCTTGGAAGGGCAGGGCTTGAGAGGGCTTTTTACCCTAGGATTGAGGTTTGGTCCTAGCACAGGCCCTTATCCAATAGGCCGAAGGGTGGGCCGGGGACAACCCTAGCCCTTTTAGTCTCAATTTGAAAAATAGGACCCTTGAGCTAAATTCAAGAAACCGTTGATATTTTTTAGATCAGGATACCAAATTATGTCCCAAGAATTGACATGTGCTAGTAGTGTTTTTCCTATCAATTCTGCATCCAGGCTCTGGGGGCTTGTCTGACCCGTACAAAGCTTTACTTAACCTGTAGACGTAGTCTAGATGGTCTGGATCTTCAGAGTTAGGAGGTTGTCTGACATATAAACACTCTTTACATTCATTTGAAATACTTTCATGGATTTTTAAGCAGCATATGCTAGGAATATTCATTGATTGTGTGACTGCTTTGGGGCTGCAAGATATGAGATATATAGGATGTCGTTTATCTTGGTCTAACCGAGCTGTCAGAAATGAGACATGGCATAGAAAAATTGACCGAGTCCTTGCCAACGCACAATGGTTCATTGATTTCTCCTTCTCTGAGGTCTTGTTTCTACCGCCAGTGGTGTCAGATCATTCGCTGATGGTTGTAAAGGTCTAGCAGCCACCACTGTTAAAGATCCTCTTTCATTTCTTCAATATGTGGGCCGAGCATCCGGAGTTTCTCTCGGTTGTTATAAAGGCATAGGAAACACCAATCCTAGGCTGTGCTATGTTCCGGGTTGTAAAGAAGTTATGCCTTGTCAAGATGGCTTTGAGGGGGCTGAATCGACGGGCATTCAGTGACATCTCTCATCGTGTGACTGATGCAAGGCAGGGGATGGAGCAGCTCCAAACCGAATTGGCTTCAACACCACAGGATGAGGCATTACGATTATTAGAACATGACGCTGTGACGAACTTTGTTGAGCCGCGCACACATGAGAAGAGTTTCTACGGACAAAAGGCGAGGGTGTAATGGTTAGAACAGGGGGATAGCAATACTCTGTTCTTTCATCGCCATGTTAAGCTTCGAGGGAATCGGAACAGGCTCACCTCGATTCTTGATGACAGTGGACAGCTTATCGAAAATAAGTAGGAGGTAGAGGCATATGTTTTTGGATACTTTACCGGTCTACTTCGTGGAAGGGAGTAGATCGCTCACGCTGGTTTGTTAGATGAATTTGTAGGTAGAGTATTACAGCCCGAGTAAGCTTCAACATTAATCTGAGAGATAACCGTAGAGGAAGTGAAAGCGACAATGTTTTCCCTGTCGACAAACAAGGCTCCAAGGCCCGATGGTTTCAACGCTGAATTCGTTCGCAAGGCATGGAGTATTGTCGGGGATAACGTGACACATGCGGTGTTGGAGTTCTTTCAAAACTCGTTGCTACTTCGTGAATGTTACTCCACGCTCATAGCTCTCATTCCAAAGGTGGAAAACCCGTCGACCATGAAGGATTTCTGCCCGATATCTTGTTGCAACACCTTGTATAAGTGCATATCCAAGATTATGACCGTCTTGCTGAGTTCTTGCCATCTATCATTAGTCCGTTCCAAAACGCCTTTGTCAAAGGGTGATGGATTAGTGATAATATCCTACTAGTTCAAGAAATAATGAAGGATTATCATCTACAGCCATACCTTTTTAAGTATGTTCCTAAGGTTGATTTGAGTAAGGCGTACGAATTTTTAGATTGGGAATTCCTTTGGGCTGCCCTTGCTACGGTGGATGTCCCTTCACTGATGGTTCAATGGATCAAAGCATGTGTGATGACTGCTCAAATTTCGGTATGCATAAACGGGGAATTAAAGGGGTAATTTCCGTGTGGCCGGGGGCTTCATCAAGGAGACTGGATATCCCCATATCTATTTATCATCGCCATGGAGATTCTTTCTGGGATTTTGATGAAACAAGTGAGGGCTGAGGGTTTTGGTACCATTGGAGGTGCAAGAAAGTCAAGATTACCCACCTCTTCTTCGCAGACGACATCATGTTATCTTGCAAAGGGAATACTCATTGTCGAAAAGCAACTTCTTTGTCGCGGGATCGAACGAGCCGCTAATCACAGAATTAAAAGCTGTATGGGGCTTTGACTTGGGCTATCTTTCGATAAGGTATCTTGGTGTTCCCATTATCTCCACCCAGTTGAAAAGGACTGATTGCACGGCACTTGTGGACAGAATCACACAGCAAGCTCGGTCTTGTATTTTTCGTATGTTGTCTTTTGCAGGACGAGTGCAACTCATACGCTCGATCTTGCAAGCTATTCATGTTTTTTTGGAAAGGAGTATTTCTTTCACCAAAATCTATGACACATGAGATTGAGTCGATCTTGAGATGATTTCTATGGATGGGAACATCACTCAACAAAGGTGGAGCGGAAGTTACATGGACTGTGGTTTGTTTGCCGAAACAGGAAGGCGGTTTGGGTATCCGAAGTCTAGAACAATGGAACAAAGCTGCCCTATTGAAGCATGTGTGGAACCTTCATGTCAATGTAGATTCCATCTGGGCATTGAAATTACCAAAAGGAGCATCCTGGTCATGGCTTAAGCTGTTGCGGCTACGGAAACAAGCAGAAGAGCACTTTCAATGGCGGGTTGGGGATGGGAATGACATTTCATTTTGGCATGATAACTAGACTGGAATATGCGATGCAAGGTGTCAGATGCGGTGATATATGCGACGAGAATACCAAGGGATGCGAAGCTCAATCGCTTTATTGTAGATAGGGAGTGGAACATATCAGAGGCTTTGATGGATAGTTTAGGCATTGGGGGACTGGCGGCAGTCAATGGTGGACGTGATATATGTCTGTGGGCTCCTACGAAGAATGGGATTTTTTACAAGATCCTCGGCATTGGATCTCCTCCGTCTTCGAGCAAGTACATGCGATGGTATGCTTTTCTATGGTTTAAAGGATGCATTCCCTGGCATTCTTTTATAGCTTGGCTCACGGTGAAAGAGAAGTTGCGAACACAAGATAAACTTTTAGCCATTGGGAGGATAGACTTTGGACGCTATCCATTTTGTAAGCGGGTGCCCGACTCACATAATCACCTCTTTTTCCAATGCTCGTTCGTTCAGCCGGTTGTTGCGATATGGGATTCGAACTGTGGCATAACTAGGTCAGATGCTCCTTGGCTGGAATGGAGGATTTCATGTTAGGGATGAAGCTGAGACATGAAGTGCGACGGGTTAGTTTTTGGGCACTTGTATATGTCATTTGGAAAGAAAGGAATAATGTCCTCTTTCGAGCTGCAAAACCCTCGATCCGTGTGCTTCGAAAACACCTGTTTAAGGTTGTGGGCGACAAGGGTTGCTTGTGGAATGGTTTCGCCAGGGAACCTGACGATGTACTTGTTCAAAGAAAGTGGGGACTTTCGGATTCTGTTTTTTAACTTGGTGTAACTTTGAACTGATGATTACGATGAATCTGCTTCAGGATTTTGGTTCAATGGGACGACTTGTGGCTGGCTTGTTCGTCGTAGGGTCATGGCTGGACTACTGTTGGATTGTGGCTGGTTTGTGTCGGAATTAACTGGACTATGGATGGCCTCCTTGGTTCGAATGGGATAGTCTATGGCTGGATGGTGGCTGGTTTGCAGCTGGACTATGCAACATATTGTGCTGCTGCTTTGGATCCGGCTGTCGGATACGTTTGGGACGAGTGTGCTTATTCCTGAACTAGGGAAGCTGGTTTCTTATTCCTCAATCTATTAGGGCTGTCTCAAGCCCATTACTGGTGTGGGATGATTCTTGGGGGCTAGCGCAATGGAGTGGACAGGTTGCATTATTGGTTTGGACGCTGGAAGGCTGGTTGGGTGTGTGCTGGTGTGATTTGCGACGTCGTGGGAATGAGCAAGGATAGGCAACTGGATGGTTATGGATTATATTCGCAGAATTCTTACCGCAGGCTGTTTGCGAAGGGGGCTGCTTCACAGATGGTGTGCGGCTGTATGTGTGTGTTTGTAGCAGTTTAATTTGGTTCTGTGGCGTGAGATATGGGATGGCCGAGCTGTTGCTCCACTGGGCTGAAGTCATGTTGGGCATTCTGGGTATCGATGAAGCCTGTTTTGTAGCTCGACATGGTTATGACCTGGTCTCAGGGTGCTGGGATGGTTGCTTTCGCTGTTTGGCTAGTTCTGGTCTCAGAATCTGCTGTCCATGCAATTTTGCTGGTTTCGTTGCATTCGAACTTCGGGGACATTGCTTATTCCTGGTTTGCTGTGGACTGATTTATCCAAGCATGACAATGTGGGATGTTTGAGTTGGAAGCTGGGGAAGTTTGGGGGCTGGTTTGTTGCAGACAGGATGCTGCAGGCAAGGCTGCTTGGTGCATTGTTTATGATGCATTATTTTTCATTGTAATATGCCGTGATGTGGCTATTTTATGTGGGGTCCAGATATGGCTATCCCGCTAGTGTTGTTTGTGGCCGATTTTGTATATGGGCTGTACCTATAACTCCCCCTCTCCTTTGGATTTATGATAAGGATAATAGCTAGTTAGTTAGCTTAAATAGTTTCTTTACTGTTCTCCGTCCATGGGAGGCCTTTGTGCCTAGATGATGGTCATGCCTTCTAAGAGGAGGGGCATATCCCATTGCCTAGCAAAAGTGTAATGATTTTGGAATCTTCTTTCAGCTAATGAAATTCACCATACCCATATGCCAGGAATATTCGAATAGCTTATAATCAGACCACTGGTGCAAAAGCATCATCAAAATCAATTCCCTCCTCTTGAGAGTAGCCTTGAGCAACTAGTCATGCCTTATTTCTTATGATAATTCTTTCTTCAACCAGCTTGTTCTTGTAGATCCACTTTGTACTAATGATTGGGTGGTCTGTAGGCTTCGGAACCAGATTCCAGACATTTAGTCTGGTGAATTGGTTCAATTATTCTTGCATTGCGTCTATCAGTTTGGGTCTGTCAGTGCTTCAGACACGTTCTTAGGCTCCATTTTTTATAGGAAGGAAGAAAAGAGACATTCATTTCTTGTCGCAGATCTGATCATTCTTGGTGCATCCTTTTCTCCTATTATCAAATCATTAGAGTGTAGCTTTGCCCATCTGGCCCCAGGCACCATCCTAGGAGCTTCCATAGTCATAGAATCTTAAGGGATTGTATGCCCAGGTTATTCTATCTGGTCAGACACTAGATTTTGTAATGGGTCTGATCGGCCAGTGTCTGTTGTCATACTCTGTTCGTCTGGTGTGACTGTTGGAACTTCATTTATATGACATATGTCCGTCTGTTTAGCATTGTCTAACGGTGTATCAATCTGCACACATTCTTCATCAAATACATTAGCTTCTCTCTCTGAAGAAGCGTTAGTTTCATCAAAAGAAACATGAACAGATTGTTCTATAGTCTTAGTCGACTTATTATATATTCTAAACGTCTTATTCATCACAGAGTAACCCATAAAGATGGCTTCATCAGACTTAGCATCAAATTTAAGTAAGTACATTTTATTGTTGTCATGCACATAACATTTGCAGGCAAATATATGAAAATAGCCAAGATTAGGAATTCTCCTTTTTCATAGCTCATATGGTGTCTTCTTGAATGCCTTATGAATCAGAGTACGATTCTGAACATAGGATGCTGTATTTGCAGCTTTAGCCCAGAACATCTTTGGTGGATTAGCTTCAAGCAGCATTGTTCTGACAGCTTCTATCAGAGTCCGATTCTTCCTCTCCGTCACACCATTCTGTTGAGGGATTCGAGGAGCAGAGAAGTTGTGTTGAATCTCATGATCGTTACAATATTGCTCAACTTCTCTTCTATCGAACTCAGTTCCATGATCACTTTTTATCGTGATCATATTTAATCCCTTTTCATTTTGAACCTGCCTAAAAAATTTTGTTAGTGTTGCATGTGTCTCCTTTTTAGAGGAGAGAAAGAAAATCCAAGTTTATCGTGAATAATCATAAAAAATGACAAAAATATACTTCTTTTTACTGAAGCTTAGAGTATCTATTGGACCACATAGATCCATATGGAGAAGCTATAGAGGTTCAAAACTAATCTGATCACGCTTACCTTTCAGACAAGACTTAGTCTGTTTGCCTAGCTCGTAAGTCTTACAAACCTTACCCTTCTCATAGGTTATTGATGAAAGTCCTTTTACCAAGTTCTTAGAAGACATTCTTGCCATGTACTTAAAGTTCAGATGTGTTAGACGTTTGTGCCAGAGTCATTGCATGTGTTCGGACTGTTTGCTTATAAAACATAAGTAAACCTTCATAGGATAGTTGAAGTCGAGCACGTAGACGTCTCCTACTCTTATTCCTGCAAGCTTGACAACATTGTTAGCAACTTCTTTCACCAGGCACATATTATTACGAAATTCAATCCATGCCCTTTGTCACATAGTTGACTGATAGAGAGCATATTATGTTGTAATCCTTCAACGTATGCCACATTACTGAAAGTGGCAGCACCTGTACCGAGGTTTCATACCCTCTAGTCTTACCGGTACTACTATCGTCAAACACAACTCGTGGTCCGTTCTTACTTTTATAATCTGATAGCAACGATTTGTCACCAGTCATGTGTCTAGAACATCTCCTGTCCAAGTACCAGATTTGAGGTTGATATCCCTGTAAGATAGACGTTTATTTCATGTATGGTCCCCATTTATTTTGGGTCCGGGAGGTTAGTCAAAAGACCCTTAGGTACCCATATCCATCTCCTTTTCAGTGTTGGATAGGTCCAACAAGTGTCAGCAGTATGACCATGCTTATAGCACAGATAACATTTAGATGGCCTGACTGGTCTAACAGGCTTTGGAGCCTTTCATTTAGTCTGATCAGATCTCCTCCTCAGATTAGGCCTTATTGTCTTTTGGGGATACTGAGCAGATCTTCCCCTCACTTTATGTTGAAATAGCTTAGAAGAGTCTTTATAAGACACTTCCTTATGTTTTGTCTAGTTGAGTACATATGCTTTGACATAGTCTGTCTTTCTTTGAACTGAGGTTGTCTGTTCAACAGATTTAGCCTGTGGGACCAGAAGAGGTTTAGTGGTTGCCGTAATAAACACTATGGGTGTAGGCTTTCTCAATTTAACCTTTTCTAATGGATTCAAGTCACCATACCCAATACACTCTTTTGAGGTCCCATTGGAAGTAATTTGATCAAATCATTTGGGAGAGTTCCATTTTTTAATAGTGGCAGACAAGTTATCTCGCTCTTCTGTTAGTTTATTGATTTGTACTTTTTGGTTTTCTATAGTGTCTTTCAAGTGTAAAAGGACAAAGCTAACCCACCTCTTCTTTGCTAATGATGTACTGCTTTTTGCTGAAGGAAACACTGCCTCTGTCACTCTAATAAAACAAGGAGTTGATATGTTTCCATGCTTATTTGGTCTAACCCCCAATGCTTCCAAGAGTTTTTTGTGGTAGGTGATGACCCAAGTATAGTTTCCATGGTGCAGAACATATAGGGAATCACTAAAGGCAACTTTCCAGTAAAATACTTGGCGGTACCCCTCACTACCAAAAAATTGAAGGCTAAGGATTGCAGCCCTTTAATTGACAAGGTGACAAGGAGAGCTACCAGTTGTGCTAATAGGAGCCTATCCTATGCTGGAAGAATGTTATTGGTGAAATCTGTCCTTCAATCTATTCAAGTTTTTTGGGCTTGTGCTTTTGTTTTGCAAAAAACTATTCTATTGAAATTGGAAAAAATTTGCAGGAGATTCCTTTGGAAAGGCCCTACAATGCAAGCTGGTGGCACAAAGGTGGCTTGGGATATTATTTGCTTGCCAAGGAAGGAAGGTGGGCTAAGCCTTAGACGACTGCACACTTGGAACAAAGCTCTAATCCTAAAGCATATATGGGCTCTAGCTTCTGGAGAGACCACTGTCTGAACACATTGGGTACATTCTAATCTTATTGGCAATGACAACTTTTTGAGCATGAAAGTTCAAAAACCTGCTTCCTGGTGTTGGAGACAAACTCTCCAGCTCAGGCCTTTGGCTCACAGGCTAATAAGCTGAAAAGTGGGAAATGGACAATGCATTGATCTCTGGTATGATTCTTGGTGTCATATGGGACCCTTGTACCTGGTTGTCTCGAGCACTTTCATCTACAACACAACGATTCCTCGAAATGCCAAACTGGTATCCTTCATCCAAGCTGGAAGCTGGTATCTACCACCAGTTATTCTGCAGATCTTACATGGCAGTCCTTTGCCAATAATACATGATGGGGCTGATAGATGCCTGTGGGGTATGAAGGGCGCCATGACCTTCTCTACCTCAATGGCATGGGAGCATCTACGCCCTCGAGCTGCCAAAGTCTTTTGGCACAAACTGATCTGGTTCAAAGCGAACATCCCAAGGCACTCCTTTCATGCTTGGCTTATAGTCTAACAAAAGCTGCATAACCATGACTGGTTGATAGGCATGAATATTTTGGATATGTTGTGTGCGTCTTCTGCAAAAAAGAAATAGAAACACACGACCACTTATATTTTTCTTGCAGTTTTTTGAAGCCTGTGATGCAGGATTGAAGCTCAAAATGTGGGGTGGCTGTGACGTCCTCGACATGTATTGGCTATTTTAAAGCCATGACAAATGCTTTGAAGACCCTTCCAGCTATAAGGGAAATCGTCAAACTCCTGTTTTGCTGCATTTTGTACATGATATGGAAGCAGCGAAATGAGATCACATTTCAAGGAGTTAAGCTGTGCCAACATGCCATGAAGACTTACTTGTCCCGAGCTGCCGAACATTGCCTATGCAAGGAAAGATAGCTTGAACATGGATGAAAAACAGCTGCTGCTTAGATGGAATGTTGAGTTTGATGTTTACAAGCTGTTTGGGCTATTTGTTCTTAAAGAGTAATGGCTTTGTAATTATTTTTGTGGCTTAATTGTGGTCAGTTTTGTGGCCGCGACAGCTTGTATAGAGCTACCTTGTTTCGCTATTTTTGCTGGTTATTTTGGGGTATGGTGTTTGTTTGATCCATCCCTACAGGTTGTGAAGAAATTTTATTTTCAATGGTCGATTCAACTTGTCTACTTCTGTTTTAAGCAGATTAAGGGTACTTTGAGTATCGTCACCAGACTCAGTAAAACCATCTTTCTCAGAGAAAAGTATCTCATGTTCAGCACAAAGTCTGTTATATATTTTTGAGTAGTTTATAAGCTCTTTAGACAAATCTTTGACCAACTCACTCAAATCAGACACAGTAACAGAAGGATCAGAGAAGTCATATATCTCATTTATGTCGAATTCCTTTTTAGCCATCAGACATACTTGTTCATCATCTGATTTTGAATTCCTTGCTATCATCGCTTTTAATTTCTTCTTTTTATTAGCCTTCTTTGCTTTGTTGTTTATTGAGGCCTTCTTCGACCTTTGAGCAGAAGTCTTCCTGTTGTCTTTAGATCTAGGGCAGTCTGTCATGAAATGACCGGTCTTGTCACACATGAAACAAGCATCCTTGGACTCCTTCTTATATGTTCTGATTCCTTTTCTAATGAATTTCCCCAGACGCTTGGTAAGGAAGAAGACCATTTCATCCTCCTCATCTGATTCATCTGATTCCTCATTATTTTTTACCGCAGACTGACTATGAGAGGCCTTCAACGCTATTGTAGCAATCGGGGTAGTCTGACACACCCGTCACAAGGTGGTCAAATTAGAATAATAATATGCTTACTCACACTCAAGTTATGTTCTAATTAACTGCAGTAGTGGTAGTAAGGATCGAGCCCATAGGGACGGTTGGTTCAATGTTAAGACTTGTAATGATCACGACGAGGCCCTACCAACTTAATGAAATGTAGTAACTTTGGGGGGAGGGGGTTTGTTTGTCTTACAAATTAAACCAAGTAAATAGCTTAAATTAAATAATCACAATCTAAACTTGTAGAGATTATGAACTAAGGTGTTCTTTGTATGATAAAAATGTAAGGAGGTTGATTAATTATGTTCTACCTTTTAAGGAACAATCATTGATAATTATCATATGGTTTCATTATTTTAGAAAGGTTTGGTTGCAATACTTTTGGGCATAAAATACTGCATTCGCTAGAATATTAATTATCAACGAGCTTGTATAATTAAACTAACCTATTTATTTCTAACATACCGATGAGCTTGTATATGCTAAAAAATAAATAAATTGATTCAAAGCAAGAGAATTCACCAAACATGAACATTAATAGCAATAAGCTTAAACTATCATGTTCACATACAATCAATCATAATATCATGACAATGAGCTTTAATCATGAAAGTTATTTGCTTCCAACTCAACCACTTAGCATGATTAATAGCTAGGTTACAATATCAATAGGTGACCCAACTAATTGATTTCATAACATATTATTGTTTAAAGTAAAATTTCATGCATCAATCAACATATATGAATCTGGTTTAGGTTATCTATTTCATCTCATGATCCAATATAGCTAGAATTTCATTAACATTTTCCTACTAAGTAACTACTCACTCATGATCATGAATATCATCACACACATCACACAATCGTGCATCATCATCTCTGAAATAAAGTTCAACAGGGATAAGAAGACAATACAACGCTGGATAGAAGAGATTCAATGTCAAAATAATGAGATCCAATGCCCTATACCTTGATCCAATGTCCATAAGCAAGGAAATCGAGGATTTTTAATCTAGGGTTTTTGAACAAACGAACGAACGAAAGCTCTAGAAAACGATCTCTCTAAAACTCTCTAAAATAAATAAAATACACGGGTATTTATAGAAAACCTGAGAACCAATCTGAAATTTAAATAAAACAAACAAATCTGGCATGCTAACCTGTGTAACGGTCGTTACAGGCCCCCTGTCATGGCCTTTACACAGCTTGATTCTCCAAAAAAACATGATGCAGGATTGTAATGACTGTGATACTTAAGTGTAACGGTCGTTACACAGCTTTGACCTCTAGAGATGACCTCTAAACGCTGTAATCATCGTTACAATGGAAAGGTTTGGTCGTTACAACTCAAAAACTCATCCATTTAGCATCGAAACATCACCAAATGGTCACGAACGTATCCATAAATGATTAACGCATTAAATCTTCATCTTGGATCAACAAAAAAAAAAGCTTTAAATCACGTCCAAGATCACGCTCAAAGCTTCATCTTCACATAATCACGTGTATTGACTTTCATAATCAACTCAACAACTCATTCACATCTTCATACGACCAAATCTGCCATGAAAAGAAAGGAACAGCAGTATCCAAGTACTAAGACGCAAACTAAACTAAAAGCATAATATAAAGGACTCAAACACAACAAAACAATAAGTTTACGTCAACAAATTATGTGTATTTACACACACATCAAATTCTCTCAAGCTAAACCTTTGCTTGTCCCTAAGCGAAGCTAAAAAAAAAAAAAACAAAGATTCAACTTGAAATTGAAAAACTAACAAGACTTAAAAACTCCCTAATCGACCACGAGAGTCATGCATGCGGTCTCTCGACCTTGCATTCAACTCTAGGTCATCGGAATCAATGCAAACGACAAGATCAATTCAAGGTGACCAATCAAGCAAAGCACTAAGTTCAACAAGCAACACACAACCATAACAATTCATGAACAACTAAATTATGGCATGGAAGTGATCATAACACTATTCTAACTACATCGCAACCCTAATCGAGGGTTTAGTTCATGATTTGGATGCAAAGGCAAATCATCAAACACCTTGTGTGCATACAAAACATTATCATCAATGTCTCAAAAACAACAAGGGAAAAGCTAAACCAAGGATGATCACCCCTAGATAGATGATGTAGAATGATCCTCAACCTTCCTTGATCTTCTTCTCCCTTTAATGGGGATGATTTGATGAAAGAAATGTGGAACAAGCACGAAAACCCACCCACACTTAAGCAAATACACAAGATGTTCAGAATGTAGGGAGTGGTGGATTTTTATATGGGAGACCATGGGGAACTGACTTCCCTGCACTGTAGTGCCAGCCATGACACGGCTTCCTGCTTTGGGTGGCCTTTTGGGCTGCCTTGTCGTGGCCTATTTCGGCCCGGACCCGCTTGTCTGCCCGTTCAAGCCTTTTTATGCCCGTTTGACCTCCGTTTTATACGTTCTTGGGGTTGTTTTGCTCTTCTTGCAAAAACACACATGAAAATGTATGAATCAACTCTAGAAAAGATATAAAACACAATTTTAATTCACAATTAGCCCAAAGACGCTTAGAAAACCGAGAAACAAACAAGGTCGAATGTGCACTTTTACGCTCTAATCAACTCCCCCAAGCTTGAGTTGTTGCTTATCCTCAAGCAATGAAAATGAGGTGAGACAAAACACGATCCCCCTAACATACAAGTGTCATAAATCAAGATGTTAACAAATCAATTCGTCGTCCCCCTACGACCACTTGCATGATCATATCCTAATGTCACCACATTATTCCCAAGACAAGGCATTTCTCTCACCATCCCACAGGATCGTGAGGATCATTTTACATATACTCTACAATTATCATCAACCCTTACTGTCTCTTTACTTGTGATTTCAATGCTGTCAGCCTTGCTGCATTCCTTTGAACCAGCCTAATTGCATTCCTCTCTAAACCAGCTTTGCTGCATTCCTTTCTGAACCTGTCTTACTGCGCACACCTATTGCAGACTCACTTTTCAAGCAGAACAGTCTCAGCATTGATACATACTGGGATATTTGAAGACCAGAGTTTGCCTATCACTCAATTTCTATATATAGTGGGTTCGACTCAACAGTTTTGGACCGTCTTCTACCTCCATCGCAATGTGATTGAAAAAACATAAAAAGAAAAATAAGAACTCATCAACCTATCTCCTTCCACAACTCAATCCTTGATTCTAAAACCAAAACATCTCGAACTCAAAAAACAAAACATAGCATGACGAATCAAAACAATGAAACAACATGCACAACCCGCGTTATGCACAACAAATCATTAACTTACTTCAGGATCTACAGCATTGAAGAAATTAGTGACATTTATACTTTTTTTGGAGATGGATTTCAAGGATTAATAAGAGAAATAGGCATAGAATAAATTAGTTTGTGCGACGGTGGAAATGGGTATTGAATCCGAATTGTTTGGTTAGGGTGAAGTAGGAGAAATGTAATGATGGGCCCCATAATCATAATTGTGTGTTGTCTTTTCAAATTTTTTAAACCCAAAATAGGTTCAATAATGAAATGAGGGAGTGAAGTGCTCATGGTTCCCTAAATAGGGGGCTAAATGTGTATGAAAAGGTTTTGGGTGTAAATTGTATATAAACAATGAGATAAGGATATTGTTTTAGTTTATCGAAGTTAGAAACCACAATGGAATTCATGAGTAATAACAGTATCTTAACACATCCCAAAGCATTCTTATGCGGCTGTAGTCATTTTCCTCCTCCATTGGAACTCTTACAATCCATGGCGCTCATCCATCATGAGTCTCTACAGGCTTCTCCTCCCTTGACACATATGTATTCCTTGTTTCACCACCCCTTCTTAAAAGACTCCATCAGCCTCTCCAAAAAAATAACACGTTATACAAAGCTTCTTGAGCCTGCAAAGTAGATAAGAGTAATTTAGCTGATTATAAAGGATAGTATATAACTTAGACAATCTATAATCTACAAACAAATAATACAGTACATATCATCATAACTATAATACACAGAAACAAATACAAAGCACACAACTACAAAACTACCGTGCATAAACAAAAAACCTGGTACATAGATGGAAAATATATTTGGAGTTCTGCAACAGAATAATGTACGAAACATAAACAAATGAACTATTTCTCACCTCATCAAGTTGCCCTAATTTCTCTAAGGAGTTCAACATCGATCCCAGTTCCTGTGGTGGGCAACTTACCAGAGGCAATGTGATCTTCCCTTGTGAATAACACAGTGAAAATCTGCTATCATGTTTTTGTCGTTGGTATGCAGTATGCTCCTCCTTCCACGTCAAAGCATTAAAATGGCTAAATGTTATTGTCAGCGGTCCTAACTTTAGGACTTCTATTGTTTGGTTTCATAATACAAAAAGGTCTTTGTTTTAAGTCTTTGTGCAACCCTGATTCGCTGTTTACAATGCACAAGGAATTTTTAACTCCCTAAAATTTTGTATTTTTTTCTTCCTTTTATTGGCAAGTGCACGCTTCCTTCATTCTTCACTGCTACTCAAAATGGGTGCGGTTGTGCATGTTTGTTGGGGTCCGTCTACTTCTGGTTATTCCTTATCGCCTGCATAATGTTACTATTCAGAAGTTATTATATGTTCTATGGTGAATACACAATAAGTTTTCACATCTTCATGTTACCTGCATTATGGGAGGGCACCCCTATGCATAAACCAATTCCATTGGCTGTAAAGGTATTTTGTGCAGTCGGGATCTTATGTTTATCGTTACCTTCAGTAGTTGTTGCTTGTTGTTGACTTCCTTACTGTTTAATGTAATTTTGAGAGCTATCATCACCACTTTTTCCCGCCTCCTTTTTCCTCCTGTATGTTTCCCTTCGCTTTGTGTTTTGAGCTACCTTTTCAGTATTGCTTTCATCTATTCCAGCTCAAAGGTGTAGTTGAAGCTCATTGGAAATCATTGAGTTCGCTATAGCTCCATATGCCTCTTGTTGTACTGCATTTAATCCAAGGTTGCACATTTGCATTTCCTTTTTCAATCAATATTTTTCCCTTCTCTTTATGTTCCGTAGAAGTCTTGCTTCTTCGTGCTCACTTAATAGTGCATCGCTACTCCTCTTCCCATTTCTACCATTTGTTTGATTAGTGTTTACCATTTGGCCTACATAACATGAAAGCACTTTTAGTTTTAATTATGTCTTTTGTAATGGAGTAGTGTTGCATCATACCTATAGAATCAATGGGTGTAGAACTTGTTCCATTATTGCAATTTGGAATTTTAGGTTGAGGTAGTTGTGCTGGCTACTGTTCATGCTCTTTGAGAGATGTCACTTCTTGTGTATCATGGTACTCAGTACGGAGCTTAGTACCACATGTCTCTTTGTTTGATCTACCTTCTTTTCTATGACTTGCACTACATCCAATGCTCTTCATGAGTAATTCCTTTTTCTTCTTATATTGGTGTCTTCTCTTTCCATTCCATAACTCGGCGAGCTTCATTACTTTCACTCAAGCGTGTTGCTAGGTATCTCCTCCTCCTATCAGTATTTCTTTGGTGGTTGTCCTTCATCCTGCACCATGGGTCGAATTACTGTATTCAATGCTCCATAAAAATTAAGAGTAATTAACAATAGAAGACCTTTAGCTGAGAGTGCTTTACATACAGTTATCTATTCTGTAGTAAGTTATATTATAGATCTAGTTGATCCGTAATACATTTTGATTGGGAAACACTTCTTTTTCAAGGGGATATTATTGTTTTGTTTATTTTCTTCCCATGCTAATAATATCTAATAATACATTATTGTCTCTGGTATTTCGCTATGCATTCTTCGCGGTTGTGATTACATGTTGTTCAAAATTGAATATTCAAAAATTGGTAGTGGTAATACCTGATGCTTGCGTTTAGACTATTAGGTTTTTAAAACCTCGTCTGAAATGAATTGATTAGGAGGGCTGGGGAGGCTATGTTTGTTTATGCATAACCTATAGCAAATCATCAAATTTCATCGAGCCATTTTTAAAAGCATAATCCTTGTAAATTTTGTAACTGAAGATTTCATGGGAAAGGGTAGGGTTGTGTTTGTGATGTACCTAGTGAGAGGATCCTTCAAGCATGAGATGGGCACTCATCCAATCCCCTAACTCACCAACTATTTATGTGCCATGCAAACCATAAACGGATAAGTTAGAGCTTATTGCTGTAAGCATCTAGGAAGTAGTATACCTGGTAAATTAGTCATACATTAAAAAAAAAAAAAAAACAATTTCAAATTGAATATTTTTGCTACAGTACAAACCTGAGGTTTAGTAGAAGAATATAGAGAAGATCTGTACACATGCAAGTTGTTTCATGTCGTCTTGATGTGCATCCCCATGAGTGCCATGGATAGTTACGAAACCAAAACCGTAGATAGTGAAGGGTCTTTCAAAATTTAATAAATTGAATGAGCCACCATTAAAGCTATTTTTATTTAATTAGGTCACTTGTAGAGGTTTGTCAAAGTTGTGATTTTACTTTCATGAAGATAATCTAGAATGGAAAAGACAAAGGAGTGTCAGCCTCATTCGTTGGTTTCCATTGCCATGAACAAATCAACCTTATTGAGGCTTATTGTCATATTATCATATGCTTCTTTTTCACCATATATATTCATCTTTAAATTAGTCCAATGAGACGGTCAAATTCTCATAGCTTCTTCATTGCCTTTTATCATATCATATGCTTCTTTTTCACCATATTCATCTTTAAATTAGTCCAATGAGACGGTCAAATTCTCATAGCTTCTTCATTGCCTTTTATCATATGCTTATTTGCTTAGTGTTTAACTTCATGCACTGATCTTCAATTCATTTGTATATCCAAGAGTCCTAGGAGGATATTGGGAAAATTCCTGCGTCAGTTGTGGTGGAAGTACCACAAAACCGGATACGGAGAAGCAGCTTCTCAAGCACATGTAAGTATTTGATATATCGAACAAAGATATTATTATTATTTTTGTTCACTCTGTCCTAAGCAAATATTCTATACCTTGAATCAAATTCTAGTTCTTAAACTATGAAATGAATTCAAATGACGAAAATACGGTATCGTCCATTCTACATATTATAGTTCGCCATCGGGTGGTTGATCCATAGAAGTAACATACTTAGCGACAGATAATATTCAATATCTTGTTCATACTTCAACTCTATGTATCTGCAAATGTGTAGAAATTTGAAACACCATGAACTGATGTGTTAACATTCCTAGTTAATGTCATTACAGAGCGGACTGCTTGTAGGTTGCTATAGGATGCCTCTCGCCCGCATTGTTTTGGTTTGTGATAAATCTGATGTTCTCATGCCCTGTACTTTGTCCAAAAGGTTTGTTATCGTTGCTCATTTTTTGCCTCTTGCGATTCCATGTTGATATGGTGTTGCCATGTCGTGTGCTAAGACTGTAGCCTTGAGGTGGTCATTTATCCAATAATGGGTATGGTCAGATGTACATGTTCCCTCCTCTTTTTTGCTACGAAACACGATTGATGTCTTGATGTGATGTCTTGATTTGATTTTTTTTGTGAACCTTTGACTTTAATACCGCATCTTTTTCTCGGCCTATTCCATTTTCAATCAGCTGTTGTTTCAAGTTACTATAATAGAGTTACTGTAACTTTCGCGTAATTGTTTAGTTGTTCTATGATTTAACGTGTAGTAATTTGAAACACCATGAACCGATGTGTTTACATTCCTAGTTAATGTCAGTGCAGAGTGGTCAGAACTCTGTCAAAGTGTACTGACTGAATTGCTATGAACATTAAATTATTTGAGTGTTGTGATTGAAGTCATTGGGTAATATTCTTTTATGTTAATGAACATTCAGTGTTTTTATTTTTAAATCTCAACCATGGCGTTGCACATGTGGACTTGTATGCTAAAGTTTCTTCACTTAAGAAATTTTTATTACCTGGACTCTTTTTTATTTGTTGTGTAACCTTGGTTGCCGCATATTTAAAGGCAAAGGTCCAAAGAAATAAGATGTAATCAGCTGGTGAAAGTGTCGAGTACAAATGTCTGGTATGTGCTACTGATGATAAGAAGAAAATCACCATCACGGTAATTCTCTATGTTTTACCTTCTTACCTTTCTGGCTCGGTCACGGTATCTACTTCGAGTATTGTATCGACTTTGACATTGAAAAGTGTTGCCCTTTGGCTTGTTTTGTATTGACTGTCTTGAGTATTGACACCACAATAGTGGTTTTTTTAGGTCGTATAATTAGTTTACTACTATGGGTTCTATAGAGTTTTTTAGTTTTTCAAAATGGTGCCAAAATCTACTTAAAAGCATTAGAAAGTGTGTGCATGGATGCCTTGTTCCATCCAAAAAAATTTTATCTTGAAGTTTATCCTATTAAAGTCCTCTACCGAAGGAAAACATTTCTCCCTAATTTCATTCAAATCATCAAGTTTTGAGTCCACTTCTCTTTTGTTTTCCAGTGAATTTAATCAAATGAACAATCTTGAGTCCATATTTCTTCCGTTATCCACTGCAAGGTCAGTAGGTTTTCTCACTCATAGAAGCATTTTTCTTCTCTTGCTCTCTTGTACTGATTCAACTGAAACTCCACTAAGGTTTTGTGATTCCGTTAAGTACTTCCATCGTTCATCCACTCCATATTCTAGCCCACATGCATTTAAGAAAGTGTAGTTATTGTCTTTGTCGGTTATGTTTGTGGAATGGTACTATTTTTCTGAAAGGTTTGTTGTCGTATCTCATTGTAAATCATTTTTTTCCTCTTACGGAGATGGACTGCTGTGAAACACCACTGATATCTTGAATTGATGTTTTCTATGATATGTGATAGTGGAAACTACATATGCCCTAAAGGAAACCATCATCCAAAAAGTTAAGGATTGTAATGTCATTGGAAATTAGAGTCGCCACCTAATTTTCTAACAAATTAGGAAAGTTAAAACATTTGGTCTATGTTTGAGATTCCAAGTTCGGGCATTAAGTAATGGGAAGGTCACGTTTTGAGCTAACACCCACCACCCCCACTTATATGGTCTCTACTTACTCTAGGTGAGACAAATCATATATAATCTTTGCTTCCATTGTTAATGACATGTTTATAACAAGGTTTATAACATAAAAAGCATACATGTAGCACACGAATCATGCAATCACATTCAATTGTCTCATTTTAAGGCACCTATCACACATTTGCCATGGGATTTATGTAAATCATACACCTGTCCATAAAACAAGTTAGGCAAGCATAATATAATCAATTGTATGGTTTATAACCACACATAAAGCGTATCCCATAGACCTGCAAAACAGAGTTAGGACATTGTATATAGTAATCTTTTTAATAGAAGTATCATGAAGGTAGCTTAGGATCTTAACTCATGGTATCATCCTAAAAACCCTAGGAAAATAAGAAAAGAAAATTTCTAACTCTCAATCCTCACCGTGTTCCTAGTCAGACTAAAACTATAAAAAATACAATCCAGCTGACTATATAAAAGCCATACCACATGTTCATAGGTAAAAAAAAGAAAAAAATACATATATATATATATATACATGGCATCAACCTATTAGTTATATCATTGCAGCAAATCGTCGATGCCATGGCCATGAGCTAAACCTTAATCCACCTTCATGAGAATCTCAAAGCATGAATTATATTCGTCACGATAGTATAATAACAGATCACACAAATAGCAAAATAAACAAACATACACATAATGCATATGTTGCCCTCACCGTGCAAAAAAATAAAAAAGAGTAGAAGTTATTAGGAATGTGTAATCCCTCTAGGTGTATAGAAATTGATGAACATAATTTTTGAGTAGGACATGTTTATGGTTAGTTGCATAGATTGAAAATTAGGTTAGTGAGTTGTAATCTAGGGAAGCATGCAGCAGAGCAGTAGATTACAGTTGGAGGGTCAATATGGATCACCTAGATGGAGACTACTACAACGGGTTTTAGACAAGAAACTGGGATAAACATGGACAATAAAAAACCACAAATGCTTCAGGATCTAGGATCGAGACCTTTGGATCAAGGCCAAGTTAGAAATACAGCAGACTGGGTACAGCAGAGATGGCTTGCAGCAGAGGTTGAAGCGCAGTAGACCCGGTGCAGCAAAACTGATGGATAATTGGATAAGGATCAAAGAAATGGTAATATCGAAGGTTTGAGGTTTGAAACTCAGTACGATTTGAAGACTGTTGTGAAGAGGCCTGTCAACATCACTAAGGATTCGCACAAGGGACAAACAGACAGCTGTCAACATTGGAACAGTACAGTCACGGGTTGTAATTCCTTGAGCCCTATAAAAGGGGATTGATCAAGCTTAGAAAAGGTTGATGACAATTGAGAGATTCATTGATAAGCGAAAACTCTCTCAAAGTGATTGGCAATTGTTCTCAATGCTGTGATTGAAGACCAAAGGAAGAAAGTTCTCTAGTCTGCATCAAGAACAACATGTGTAGCAGAGTCTATAGGAGAATATATGTGCAACGATTTAGGTTCTTATCGTAGAAAGTAGTTAACTTATAATTGGTTTCTTTGTAAGCCACAAACAAAGAGATAACGAACTCCCTCTTGTCTTGACTACACTTGTCACCTAGGAAAGACTAGACTAAGTCTTCATTTGTTATTTGACAACGATTATCTGAACCAGTATAAATTATTGTGTCTTTTACTGCATTCAATTTTATATATTAGAACTGTAAGATCACAACCTAGGACACAAAAGAGACTGTGTCCGCCAGTCTGCAAAAGACAAAGTGCACACAAGTCCAGACCAGACTACACCAAACTGCAAAGAAATGTTTAAATAGCCTAGTCACCCCTCTTCAGGCTATTTATTGTAAATTCTGTGATTTACAATTGGTATCAGAGTCAGACTTTCTAGACTTAACAATTATTAGAAAGGAAAAGGTCTCTCTTTTCTTTGTTTCTTACTTGCAAATAAGTTACTAACAGTTTATTTTGTGAAGAAAGAATGGCTTCTCAAAAGTTGCCTAAATGTCCCAATAGTGGTAAGCCACCGACATACTTATTTGATAAGTTCAACCACTGAAAGCTGAGAATGCTTGCCCATTGATGAGAGAATGCAGGATTTAGTCACAGATGGCCCATATGTGCAAAAAAATGCCAGATCCAGTAGATGCCCCTAAGCGAATAGACAAGCCAAAAAATCAGTGGAAGAAGGAAGACTGTGATTTGGTGCTAGTGGACAGCAGGGCAAGAAATCAAATCTTCAAGACACGAGATGATGATATGTTTGAGATTGTGGTCCACACAACCACGGCAAAAGAAACTTGGGATGCTTTACTTCTCAGAAATGAAGGAACAAATGATATCAGAGAAAAGAAAAAGGATGTCCTCATGCAGCAGTATGACTGGGTGTTCATGCTGTCAGATGAAAATCTCACTAGCTTTGAGAGATTCAATGTTTTGATCAACAATATGAAGATACTGGGGAAGACCTTTGACAACAAAGAGGTCAACCTCAAGTTTATGAGATCCCTTGGAGAAATATAGGGTACTAAGACTACTACAATAAGGGAATCCAAGGATCTAGCAAAAATATCACTTGCTCAACTCTACGACGTGCTGCATACCTACAACCTTGAAGTAGAGCAAAAGAAGCAGATCGATGAGGCAAGGAAGAAGACCTTGGCCTTAAAACTCAAGAGAAGATACTGAGATCAATAGCAAAGGAAGATACTATTGAAACTTCCTCAACAAGTGAACAGTCTGTCTTTGAAGAGGTAGCTCTAATGGAAAAGAAATTCAGAAAGTTGTTCAAGAAGAAAAACTTCAAGAAAAGCAGTCCAACCAAGCAAAGGAAGCAGAAAAGGAGGTGTGCCACAACTGTGATAAGCCAGGGCACTTCATCCTTGATTCCTAATTGATGAAGTTGGTTCAACAAATCCTTACTTAGATATGATCATATGATCTCCAAAAGTAACCTGAGTGAAAACATACAAATAACGGCTTTAATTAGAAGGGTACTATTCGAGCCTCCTAAACGTGCTCCGAAAGTGCTGACAAACATATGACAATATCAACGGATCCAGCCTCATAGAACATTAGTCTAGGCTTTGGCACGTTTTGCTTTGATTTACCCTTGACCGTACGGATCTCATCATAGAAATAGAACTTCTCAAATTGTGCAAACCTTCCAAGATCCTGTTTCGGTATTGAAATGTTTTTCCAAGCCATATGTACTCCTCTCACCGAAGTTGACATTCCTTGATGAGAAGAAAGAGATTACAATTGAGAGACGGAAGGGGACGAGCAAACAAATACCATTATTGAAGGATAGGCTTATGAGCTGAATATGAAAGTTACTCGAACCTTTCCAATTGCTTTATTAAAATTCCTTCATTAAATATACAAAGATAACTACAAAAATACCCCTTAGAAGTGATTAGATTGCTATCCTTAATGACATACCATGATATCGCACTCTGGATTAATAACATAATAGTGTGTTATCCGGTGCGCAGGATGGTTTGTTATTCTTTCGGACTGTTTGATACAAATAGATGCTACAAAGAAAGATTTTATTTATAAACACTTATAACTTTGCATATTTTGATCATGGTCATAATAAAACACAATCGAACAATACCAAGATGGTCAAATCAAATACAAGAAACTATAAGAGTCTGAAATACCTGTGTTAATTTTCCTTCATTCAATCATTTCACATCCAAAATCATGATTCATTCCATGTTCTCGTGTTTTTTTGTCTTTGCCTACATAATGATTTTTTGTGATTTTATTTGATTGAAATATCTTCATACAATTACCACAATAACTTTTTTAATTGAATTATATGCACGGTTTTTCACACAAGGAATAAATAACAGTTTCAAATGATATTGAAGAATTTCAAATAATACTTTCAAATTTATAATAATTAGTTGAGATAGACAAAAAGAAAGAACAATAGTAGACATAAAAAATACAAAGGATGTTTTCAAATTAATTGTTATTTTTTTTTTATAATTACATGGAAAATAATCAATTAATATAAAATGATTTTAATATCATAGACAGTATATCATGGGAGCACATTCTGGATTTATAGTATATATAGATATTGATTGATTGTTTGCTATGACTATAAGCACGTAGAGAGTAAAAGGGGAAAAAAAAAAAAAAAGAAGAGAAAGTGATTCCTAATGTAATACAGAGAAAAGACGTTAGAGACAACCAAAAAGCAATACGTTACACAAGAATTTCATCCACTCGCTTCCCCTACGTTTATCTCATCTCCAAACAACAATGATCACATTTGTTTTGTGTGACCCACAATGAAAAAGAGGAACTGGCTTTTCATCGTTCGTTCATGATCAAAATGTTACATAGTCTGATAGACGAACAACATTTTGATTATCACGTATATCAAAACACATGTTGGCTTATTTTATAAGATTATTAAATAAGTTCTTAAAATGAAAATTCTGACTAAACATTGATAAATAAAAGTTATTTAAGGTGTAAGACATGAACTTTTGATATATAGAACAGTGAACTTGTAAATAGGTTAAGATGGTAGCTACTAGCCACTTTGTTTAAGATTTTGACTTATCATTCAGGGAAATCTTCAAAAAGAAAAAAGAAAAAAAAATATTTCATGACATAGGTGTGGCTAGTAAATAATAAATGATTGAGATTAAACGATGAAAACTGAATAATAAAGATTAAAAAATAACATTCTAATCTTAATCATTGATTTGTTTCGTTTTAATCTCAATCTTTTATTTGTTATTAGATCTATCTATGTCATGACACATTGCACAATGCAAATGGGCTCCTCAGGACTCTATTACACAGGGGAAAAAAAAAGGAATACAACAAAGGAAGCTCTTGTAGAAAGAAGAAAGGCAAAGCCTATGCTGCAAAGACCTGGAGTGAGACAGACTCAGATGATGAGGAGATAATTTCAAATGCTCAACTATGTCTCATGGCGAGGAGTAAGGATAAGCAATAGATATTTGATCTTTCTGCTTCTGATGTCTCAATTGAGGAACTAAAGAGGCTCTTCAAGAGACCTCTGAGAGATTTATTGCCCTCACAAGAGAGAATAAGGATAACCTTGAGCTGACTGGAATTCTTAGAGAAAATTACAATCTAGCCTGTGAAGAAATTGAAAAGAAGTCAAACGACTTACTTGTGGCTGAATATAAACTCAAGGAATCTAATGAGAAAATGAAACTTCTCGCTGAAATGGTGGATCGACTCACCAAGAAAAATATTGAACTGCAAAAGCAGGTAGATATATGGAATGAAAAGACCTTGGATCCTCAGAAAATGTTGATCATGGGTCAATCCTCATATGATCGATTTGGATTTGGATACAGAAGCTTGATCAATGAAGTTAAATGCTCATAGGCTAAGGAAATCCTTCCTGTCAGCAAGGTTGAGGCCAAACAATCTCCTGCAAAAATACTACAGAAGAGAGAGACCTCTGTTGCACAAGAGGTGCAAAAGAGTAAAATCTTTATTGCTCAACCAAGAAGGTTGACACCTCTACTGCAAAACCAAAGGAGGGGATTCAACCTCGGGTGGTGCATAGACCTAAACCTAAGAGACCTGTGTTTAATAAGAACATAGGAAATCGACCTCATTTGCCCCAGTATGCACCAAACTACTCAGTGTGGAACAAAACTTTCATTATTGCATAGAGCAGACCATACCCTAGACTCTACTGCATCCACGGTATGTTGTATAGGGAAATAAGGAACCTAAGTAGAAGACCGAAGATAGCAAGACCAAAGGTCATATCCTATAGCTGTGGGAAAAAGGTAGGCATTTGAGTGGTGGACACCACACAACAAAATCATTCAAGTGTGGATGCCCAAGACTAATAAATATAAGGACCCATGATTGTGGGTACCATGTGTGATATTTCTATATCTTGCAGGAGCATCAAGATGATGCATGGTATCTGGATAATGGATGCTCAGGAGACATGACAGGGAACAAAGGCCTACTCAAGGAATATAGAAAAGAAGAAGGTCCCCTAGTTATATTTGGAGAAGATAAGGTAAGTAAGACTAAAGGTTATGGAACGCTTGGTACAGGTTCCTTAATCTTTAGAGATGTGGCTTAAGTAAAGGGATTAGAACATAATCTGCTATCCATAAGTCAGTTATGTGATAAGGATAATGAAGTCTCCTTTACACATGACACATGTGAGGTAAAAGATAAAGCAACCAAAGAAGTCAAACTAGTAGGCTGCACAAAAGGAAATATCTATACAGTAGACTTCAATATGTCCCAATCTGCACAGATCACTTGTTTCTATACATATGAATCTGAGGACATAAATTGGTTGTGGCACAAGAGGCTAGCATACTTAAACTTCAAAACCATAGCAAGGCTTTCCTCAAATAACTTGGTAAGAGGTTTACCTCAAATCAAGTTCAAAAAGGATAAACAGTGTAAAACCTGTCAACCGGAAAAGCAGACGAAGACTAGCTTCAAACCTGTCAACTCTACAGAATCCACTAGAGTTCTTGATCTCCTTCACATAGACCTGTTTGGACCAGTGGAAGTGAAAAGCATAAACAGGAAGAAATATACACATGTAATTGAATATACACATGTAGTTGTTGATAATTACTCAAGATATACTTGGGTTATATTCATGCATAAGAAGAGTGAAACCTCCAATCTGCTGACTAGGTTTCTAAGACAGGTTCAAAATGAAAAGGGAATTGATATGATTGTCATTAGGAGCGATTATGACAAAGAATTTGACCAAGCTGATGTGGACAAATACTGTTATGAACATGGCATAACACACAACTTCTCTGCACCTAGAACACCATAACAAAATGATGTGGTTGAGAGGAAAAATAGAATAATAATAGAAGCAGCAAGGACAAAGCTCTAAGATACAGACTTCCCGAAAGCTATTAGGCTAAAGCAGTAAACACTGCTTGTTATGTCCTAAATAGGTGCCTTATACATAAGATGCACAAGAAAACACTGCTTTCTAAAGAGGACTTAAACGAGTTCCAAAGAAATGAAGTATGGTATATGGTCCCCAGACCAAAGAGCTATCCTGTAACGCCCCCGACTTTCCGCGCCGGAAGACACGTGAGCGTTATGTCGTCACGGACCCGGTCCGTGACAAGGCCAAACAAACCGAGTGGGTTTCAGGGGTACAACAGTCAAGGAACTATAAACAGTAACCAAATACCCGTTTAATTACATCATTTAAGCGGAAACTATGCAGGTTGTTTATTACATTTAAACAATATAGTCATATGATCTGCCATAATATCCGAAGTACATGTGATCATCTAATGCATGCAAGCTCTCTC
>JAOVYX010002928.1:0-11371 GCA_035668315.1 Drosera spatulata
CTAACAGGTATTTCTTTTGTCCTCTGCGCTTTATTTTCCTTTTTACATTGAGGACAATGTCATGCTTTAGCTTAGGAAAATTTTTAGGGACAAAGAGTTGTTTATTTAGAGTCTTTTATACCACTTGAAAATAAAAACAATTTGTTTTTAAATCTATGGGGCATTTCAGATCAAGTGAGGAGACATGGACTAGACATGGGGATTCATGGCCTATTTGGCTTTAGAATATGTGAGAGTGATTTCTTTTTGTGCCCAATGATCAGAAGGATGGTTAGATGAATCAAGTTTTATGGATTTGTGTTGAGTGCATGTTTTATCACACGATGTTCATAATGAAATGATTCGTATCCTTGGTGCACGATCAGCCACGCAAGTGTATAAGTATCCTCAATATTGCATAAATGGGTATTTGTTTGATACTTTCAAACATGGCTCTACTAGAGCCACTCGGAATTATGGCCTATGTATTAAAGGAGACGGTGAGAAGGATTACTACGGCATCCTTCCCGCGATAGTGGAGCGCAATATCTTGGGGATGAAAGATCATATCGAACGATGCTCTTCAAATGCGATTGGTTTGACTCAGATAGGGGAATGAATGTGCATGAGAGATATCAATTGGTTAAGATTGATAAAATAAAGAGATACTGAAGGTGATATGATCCATTTATCTTAGCATATCAAGCTTTGCAAGTGTGTTACGCTCCATACCCCAAGCCTCACATCAAGAGATCAATGGTGGGCTGTGTTTCGAATGAAAGCCTGAGGGATGATTGATGCTCAACACGAAAATATAGCTTTTCAAGAAGATACAAATGATATACCAGTCTCACTAATGCCCCCTGAGTTTGACAATGATGAAGAAGCTGGGATGGAAGAACAAGAGGGAGAGGATGAAGTGGAAGTTGAAGAGAATGAGGATGGAAATCTTATTTCTAAAGAGGAAGAGACAGAGGAGGAGAGACAGTTTGATGATGAATCTGACAAATCATACAAATTGGAAGAAGATGAGGACGATGATCAGAATGATTGATTTGTAAGCTTTTGTTAGTCAATTCAGGTTTTTTTTTACAATTTTTACAATTTATATTTTTTCTCGTGCGAGCCTTTTTAATTTTTTTCAATATTGATATACAAATTATATGTTATTCTTTTCTTGTAGATGTCTGCAAGAAAGCATCTTGTGGGATCGAGTTTAACTAGTGTTAACAGAGGTGGTGGAGGCCGCGCTCGAGGTAACTCCAGTATTTATAAATTTTACAAGCTTTTACCATATATTTATATAATGTATCATCCTTTTTCTTTTGGTATCATAATTATGATAATATATATTAATATACACTTCATGATATAGGCACGACTTTAGGTATCAGCCTTTTTGTTTAGGTAGGAGAGGTAGGTATCCCCAGCTGGATTCCATGATATAGGCAAGACTTTGCTACATGATAAGGATGATTACCTCTAGGAGGACCAGCCCATACCTGATCCCCCATCTGCTCCTCCTCCTCTTTCCATTTCACTAGCTCCTCGTCCTTCCATATCACCAGCTTCACATCCTTCTAGATCATCAACTTTTGGACCATCTGGCTCTCCTCATCTGTCGTCATCACACTCATCTACTCACGGAGATGAGGAGACTGAGTACGCTGGGGGTGGTCGGCTACGAAAGGTGTTAGATCACGATGGACTATGGTATGTTTAGTTTTATTATTTTAAAGCATTATAATTCAACTGAATTTCAGTTTTTATTATATATCATCCCTCCAAATAATATATATATATATATATATTTCTTCCTAGCTTTGTATGTTTATGTGTTTCAGGTTTGATCATCATAGCGTTGTGTCCAGCTCTCCATCTCCTTTGAGAGTTGTTATCAGGGGTGTAGATCCTAAAATAGAAGAATAAACCTAGAAGAGGGGGTTAAATAGGTCTATTCAAAATAAAAGGTTATATCAGTAGAGTCCAAAAGCAACTCTACTGACAGTTCAGCTCAGCTTTGCTTTCAGTTGGATTTTGAGTTTTAGGGTATTATGGCTGCTTCTTCACCTGTTTCTTACAACAATCGTTTTCAATTTCAGTTAGATTTGACTAGGTTATAGGAACAGTAAATATGCAATAAAAGTAACGACACCAAGTTTATAATCATTCTCGTGATAGAGTTCAAATGAAACTCTAAAGCATACGTTCACTCTTCTCTTAGAGATCAGTGTGATCAACTATGAGGCATTTCACTATTTTGGGTTTTTGGTGGACCCTTAACCAGCTTACAGAGTACACACACAGAGATGCAGTCTTCTACTGAACACCTCTCTAGGGCAGCTTACTGAAGCTCTTTTGGTTTACACCAGTCAGTTAGCCTTTAGTCTTTGAGCACCCTTCGTGTAGTTGTGAGCCTCTCTGTTATCTTTGAACGCAGCACTTGCACAACCAGAAAGTTTTTCTTCAGCACTGTGAACTTGCTCTATTTTGAAAAATCTGTTCTTAGCTGCAACCTTGTTGCACATCTTCTATTTATAGACAAGGATCTTTCTACTTGCCGTTGTCCCTTTTGTCCTTTCAAATAATCTCAGTTGTTGATTTAGATTGGGAGGAGTCCGATGCCAACTTCTGCCTTTGTATTGTACTGAGCTCTACTGCTTCAGTCTTCTTTATCAAAACACTCAGTATTGTTCACCAGGTCTGTTGGTCTGTGGAGTCTTGTCTTCACCTTGCTACCTTATATGGCTCTTAGAGGTTGGACTCATCATGACTGCACTTTGCTGACGCTGATCATCTGCACTCTGCTGTCTTTTTATCCTTCACCCTTCTGTCCCTGAGTCACGACCATGCTGCCTTGATGAGATCGTTCATCAATTTCTTAGGAACTGGTTCAATAATCTCCCCCTAAATTGATGATAACAAAACATCCTTCCTTCCTCCATAGATTGTTGTTCACAAAGAAAAATTTGTTGTAGGTTCCTTCTGACTACTTTGTCATTCTAATCAGCTTCCTTACCTATTGTAGTCATGTCCACCATGTCTTTCTTTGTTGTGATCCTTGTGGGGTGATCTTGATCTATCCCTTCTTTTCATCTCAAATCTGGAGGTGTCTGAACTGCCGGTTCTGCTGCTCTTCTTATCTTCCCCTCTATGCTAATGGTCGCTCTTCTAATGTGTCTCTTTGTATCTTTGCGGTCAAGGTTGTGAATTCCTTCTATGCTCGTGTTTGGAGAATTCTTTGTAGAATTGAGCATGATACCCTTCTCTTCTGATCTTCTCTTCCCGTTCTCTTTCTGCTCTCAATTTATCCCTTTCATCAGATGTTAGTTTTGCCTCTTCCAAGGCTCTGGTCTTCTAGAGTGTAGATCCTGGCTTCGTCATAAATTTTATTAAGCTCCTGTGCATGATGCATGAGAAGTTTCCTTGATGCATCTAGTTCTGAGTCCTTCTTCCCCTTTTTGTGATCACTAATTTAGAGGAGAGACTCAACTGTGTCACGTAAAGTGTCAAAGGCAGCCTGAATATTGCCCGGCTTCCTGGAGGTATCTTTCTTCTGGTCCTCCACGGCTTCAAGAATGGTGTGTAGCCGTTGGTTGAGATACGCATGATTATCCTGCTGTCTGTCTATGAGAGTTTTCAGTCTGTCTTTGATGGCATCGAGATCCTTAGTCTGCTTTTTGTGGATGGTGTCCAATGTGATTTCCATAGTCTTATGAGCTGCCTCAGGCTTCTGAGTGGCCTTTTTTGAAAGCAGACTTGCCAGAGCAAGTTGAGAGAGTTTTCTTTGAGTCTGTTTGTACTTCTTTTCAACCTCTTTGAGGGTATAGGCTATGCATCAGATGATCTCTTGAGTATCAATACAAAAGTGATAGAGAAGTTTGGCAATGAGAAGGTTAAGGGTAGCATCAAATTAACTTCTAAAAAGGGCTTGTTATGCGATTATAGTGTAGATGCTAGACAAAAGCTCCTCAAAGGCGAGTGATTCTGGTGCTAGAATTTGAGTAGGACTGTTATGCAGGAAGTTAGCTAAGTGAGGTGCTGCCTCGTTGTGAGGTTGAGGTTCATAGTTTGTGGCAACGAAGTCTGGAGCATAGGGATGTGTATCCTGATGTTGTAGCTCATACTGAAGTCTTGTAGGGGTGGAGTCACTGACGTCTGCGATATCCTCAAGTGCATCTCGTACTGCTGTGGGTATTTCCTCTGCAGAAGTGTTAGGGGGTTGAGTGTCAACCTCATTAAAGGATTTCAGAAGCTTTCTAGCAGTTTTGGTAGTCTTTTTGATGAGGGATCCTTCAATGTTTCCTCCAATTCTTGAGCAAACTGATGAGTGCGTGCTGTGACAGGCATGTCACTCACAATAGAGGAGAGGTTTTGGAAGATGGACTCCTCCCATATGATTATTTGCATCAAAGTGGTCCGTGGAGTCTGAGGTATAGTTGTTGTAGGTAGAACAGGCAATGGAACTGAAGTGGGAAGTTCTGTTATGCTGCTTTGTGGTTGTGTTGTTTCGTCTAAATCAGATTGCTGTTCTGTGTGACCTTACTGAGTATTTCGCTTTCCTGATTCTTCTGAAGTAATTCCTTGGTCTTCCTGAGTTGACTCTCTGTGCTGATAAGCTTGATCCACCATTTCCTGTTTCATCTGAAGAGTTATGTCGGTTCTTGTATAGTCTGTATTGCTGAGCTCCCCTTGAGTTGGTGGCTCTTCCATTTCTGTGACTGCTTCCATTTCATCTATTGACTGCTGTGTTGATGGTGCTTCAATCAGAAGTGGAGGCATAGGGACTTCTTTGTTGGCTTGCGATTGTGCATCTATATCATCCAAGGTGGCCTCATCTATAATTTTGTCTAGATCATCTTCTTCTTGGTTGTGATCATGCCCTGAATCCTCATCATCATCATCCTTGGTGTTTCCCTCTACTACGGATATCTTTCCTTTAATGAGTTTTCTAATATTATACAGGGCCTTATGATTGAATGTTTTGATAACTTCTTGTATTTTGACTAGCAGTACTTCATCTATTCTGAACCTTCCAACAATGATGGCTTTGGTGTCCAGTTTCTCAAGTCTTTGCACAGTTATCTAATCTTGAACTCTGCATTTGACAAGCACTGCGACATGAGGACTTCTTTGGCTATTAGCTCTTGTCTTGTGCTTTTCATAAGGGCTCTAACTGTTGCTTCTTCTTCTTCTTCTTGAGTTATCACGTCTTTTCTCCTTCTCCCTGATTGCCAAGGCTTTCCTTCGGGTGAGAGGGGTTGAGACCGACTGGTGCTCTACTATGTAGATGCTCTGCTGTGTATTCTTCTGCTGAGCTGCTCGATATTCTTTTAGAGCTAGTTTAAGTGTATTCAGAAGATGTGGATGACATTTATTTTGTCTTGACTATTTTTGTTGTTATCCTAGGCATTTTGTTGACTAGGGTCTGCAGTAGAGGAGGCACTCTGGCTGGCTCATTCTTAATGTTTTCAGCATCCTTTGTACTAAGGGTGGTTTGCTCCTCAATAACGCTCTTTTTGTTGAAGATGTTGTGCTCGAGTTGTTGGATCATGTCTTTTCTCATCTTCGCTACCAATGGATCATTATCCTTGCTTATCGAAACATTCTCTAGACCGACCAGCTCGACTTCCTTAGTGGGTAGCCCGACAATCGATCTTCTCATTTGTTCTTCTCGGACTTGTCTTGATACTAGGGTGGCATTCATTTTCATCAGAAGATCCATCAGCAGATCCTCATATAGAACAGGCGTTACTTCTTATATTAGACCAGCTTCTGTCACTTCTGTTCTTCAGTTCGAAGTATGGTGATATGCTGTGCAGACACCCAGTTTCCATAACGTTCCAATAGAGGAACAAACTCCTGCTTAGATTTCTCAATAAATGGCTCAGATATGGCTTCTCCTTTCCCTAAGACCCTTTTTGAAAGTTTACTGGTGAACCTGATTGTTTTGGGTCTGTTCCTTAGTTCAAATATGCGTCTGTGAGGTATTTCCTCGCCCTACTTGGAGTACATTGCTTCCCTTTTCTCAATGAAGAGGGTTCCCTTTTCGCATTACGATTGCGGGACGGTGGTGATTCCTTCGATTCACCCCTAATAAGGTCGCCCGTGTCCTTCGTTCTCGCATACTTGGACGATGAGGTCGGGGACGATTCGAGTGGAGACCGAATAGAGCCGACCTTCCCCGGGAGAGGAGGCTAACCTGACCGCCCCGCCTGGGGCTCGGGTCGAGGAAGGTCGACCCGTCATGATGGAGCCAACCCACTACGGGTCTTCCAACCTACCCACGGTCTCGACTTTCGCCCTGTCCCGACCGTCTAGCTCTTGGCGAGGCAACATTGGGACTTGTCGCATCCCCGTCCACCAATTTCGAGGCTCGGGGGTGTTCCCTTCGCTCCTCCGACCTTGTTGCAATTAAGGAAAACAATCATATCCTATTGGGATTGTCTTTAATTCTTTCTAGGACGAAGCATCGGGGTTGCCATCCCTTTCCTCCGACCCATCTCGTGGTATATGCTGAGATGTTAAAAGTGAGATTTAGGTTCCCGTTTCACCCTTTTCTAGTTTCAATTTTGTGGGGCTTGCCCCTTGTATGTTTATCCCCAATTCTCTTTGAATTTTGTTGGGATTTTACATGGTTTCCATGGAGCTCGAGATTGATCGGGAGAACATATATCCCGAGATTCTCAAGAAGATGTACCGACTTCAGTATATGAAGAAGAGTGGGCGGTATCATCTCCAATCGGAGGCGCATCGTCGACTGATCGACAAGCTCGAGGAAACGCACGTGACATGACACGGGCACTTTTTCTTGGTCACCCGATCTGACCGCTAGGACCGGGAAATTCCAACCCGTTGAGGTCGGGCATTCCGCTTTGGCACATCTGGGAGCCGGACCTCCAGTCCCCAGCTCTGAAGGAAACCTTCACATATCTTCTCGCTGCAGCCGAGTCCGGCTGTATTTTTGATTTTACGAAGTTATGTGCTGGGAAAACCTCCAAAAAGGGAATTTGGTCAGTTTCTATTCCGTTTTCTTTTCGTTTCATCGATTTAACTGACTTTTAACCCTTTTTGGACTTTGCAAACATGAGTATCTACGACGACTTCATGCGGGAGAGGCTTGAGGGCAAAGCTCCGGCTCCTGTCGTTGTTCCCACTACTGGGGATCCGACCTCATCAACTCGGATATGTCCCATTCCGACGGCCACCATCCATGCTCCGAAGAGGACCAGGCCAACTATGCAAGATATGGGGTCGTCCGACCAGCCCCTTGTCCCGGCCGGTTCAACTTCGGGGCAGGTCGGTACCCCCGATCTTCTGATCTCTTCCTTGAGGGCTATTTACCCGCTTCTCGCTGGAGGTGTGGCCTTGTTTAGGAAGTATTTCCCAAGCTGGGAGATTGGTTCCGAGTCCATCGCTTTCACTCCAAGTTTCGAGGCCGACACAATCCCAGAGTGATGTATGTGTAAAGACACGTATTTTATTTATGTTAAACCTAGGGTTTTGTCGCATTTGAGTTCTTTATTGCGTGGTTTTAGATTAGTTTGCGTCTTTGGACTTGGATACTGTTGTTTCTTTTTTTTTTTTTTTTTCGTGGCAGATTTGGTCATATGAAGATGTGAATGAGTTGTTGAGTTGATTATGGAAGTTCATTACAAGTGATGATGTGAAGGTGAAGTTTTGAGCGTGATCTTGGATGTGATTTAAAGCTGTTTTTGTTGATCTAAGACAAAGATTTTAATGTGTTAATCATTTGTGGATACATTCGTGATCATTTGGTGATGTTTCGTTGCTAAATAGATGTGTTTCTGAGCTGTAATGACCAAGCCTTTCCATTGTAACGATCATTACAGCGTTTGGAGGGCATCTCTAGAGGTCAAAGCTGTGTAACGTGATATGAATGAAAACACACATCATTTCTTTATTCTAAGCGTTTGTTTTATTCCTTTTGTATTGTCTAAATTATATTTTTAGTGTCGTTTTGTCTTGGAATATTGGTACTGCTGTGCTTTCATGTTTTATGATAGATTGGCTTGGAATTTGGAGCAAAAATGAAGAAGAATGAAGAAAATGACAAACCATGAACTCAAAAAGCCGCATTTCACGTTTCATCGCCATTGCACGTGCTTCAAGAGTTTTTACGGAAATGTTTCACCATGTTTAGCTAGATTAGTGTGCTTAGATATCATATATAAGTTTTTACAATTTTCGAAAAGCATTTAGTATTTTTAGTTTAGGATTTTAGTTTACAGTGCTCCTGTGTCGCGGGCACGACCAGCCGTCGCGGGCACTGTGCTGTCGCGGGCGCGACGCCTCCGGTCGCTGGCACGACGAAGATATTTCCTGAAATCCGGATTTTAATGCCGTCGTGGGCGCGACAGGCCTGGTCGCGGCCGCGACGATATTCCAAATGCAAAATGATGAGTTTCAGCCGTCGGATCGATTCGGTTGCAAGCCCTCGCCTATAAATACTCTTCCTAGGGTTATTCCAAGAAGGAACAGAAGGGGGAGACGCTCAGGGAGGCAGAGACGATCGAGAGGACGAAAGACGAAGGAAAGACAGGTTTTCGGAGAAGGAATTAACGAAGTCTTGATCCGCAACGCATAGGAACTCATCGGATTTGATTTGGAATGCTACGAACACTGTATAACTCTTATTCTTTAGTTGCTAAACTGATCAGAATGTTTGTTCACTTTGTTATGTTTAATTCCATGTCTTATTTCGTGAATATGCGTGAGTAGATCGATAGTAAGGATGCGTTAATGAGTTTTGAAGTCATTAGATCATGAGATGTTAAACATTTAATACAAACCAGAGGTGTTCAATGAAAGGTTGATGCATGAAACCTATTAGAATCATCATATAACATATGTATGCTAGATTGATCACCTAAAATACGTGTTGAAGCTATAAATCATGCTAAATGGTTTAGTTCAGTAGCTAATTGATATAATATGATTTAAGCTAATTGTCATATACAATCAATGGTTCCTAATGCATGTAACATGATTAGTTTAAGCTAATTGTTATGATTGTTATGAATGTTAAGTTCCATGTTATGATTCAACTCTTGTGTTTTAAATCAATCTCGAGCTAATTGAACCGATTTAGATCTCTTGAGTTAGTTTAACTATCCGAGCTAATTGGGTGTTAAAAGCTAAGGAACGTAGTGAGTTAAGCCAATACTTATTACAAGCATTCCACATTAATCATTACACCTAAGATTTATAAACATCAATGATTGATCTAAGTAATTCAAAATGACTCCACCATTATCCCTGTATTTCTCCTAATCTAAGCAATCCACCCTAGTATCTAGCTTAGTTTTATCTATTTCTAAGTAATTAGTTTACTAATCACCATTTTAACCCCCCCCCCCCCCCCCCCCCCCGTAATTCCTAGAATTGTTTTAGCTTTAAGTTAATTTAGTTGGACATTTTCGATTTTCCCTATGGGTTAGACCCTTACTTCCACTTCTGCATTAATTCTATATTTATAGAATGAAAGTGAGTGCTCATAAATATTAATATGACGTGTAAACGACGGCACGCATCAAATTTTGACGCCGTTGCCGGGGATTCTCGGTAACAAGTGTCAAATCAATTAAATTTAACTTAATAGTTTTCTATTCTAGTTTAAAAAAATAATAAAAAAAGAAATCATTCAAAAAGAAGTTTGTATGAATTTTTATGAACTTGAGAAGTACCAGGGTAACTGGATTTGAAGTTAGAAAATTAGTCTCTAATTTTGAATCTCCTCAGATTAGTAGCTCTACTCCTTTCTTAGGTTCTACACCTTCAACTTATTCTCAACCTGCTCACACTGAAAGGAGTTTTACTCCTATTATTATTGAAAATTTTGAAATGGCAGAAAATAATCAAAATAATGCAAATAATACTGAGAAAAATTTAAATCGAACTCTTCGGGAGTTATCTGCTCCCACAATAGATGATGAACCTCTTTGCAATAATTTGCCAACTCTGAATGTGCCATTCAAGTTAAATTCAGGCCTTCTGAATAAACTCCCTGTGTTTCATGGTCTAGCTGGTGAAGATCCGCATAAACATTTGAAGGAGTTTCATGTGGTCTGTAAATCGGGCAAAACTGATGGTATAACAGTAGATGTTGTGAAACGTTTTGCATTTCCTTTCACCCTACAGGGTTATGCAAAAGATTGGCTTTATGAATTACCATCGTTTTCAATTAATACATGGACAGAAATGTAAAATGCTTTTCTTGATAAATATTTCCCATCAAGCTGAACAACAAATCTTCGGAAAGAAATTTCTGGGATTAGACAAAGGACTGGGGAAAACCTTCATGAATATTGGGAGCGCTTCAAACGCTTATGTGCAAGCTATCCACATCATTCGATAGCAGAAAATCTCCTAATTTTGCATTTTTATGAAGGGTTGTTACCTGAAGAACGTCATCGAATAAACTCTTCAAGGGGTGGCGCCCTAACAAACAAAACTCCTGCTGAAGCAAGGAGATTAATAGAAATATCTGCCCAGAGTTCTCAAGATTTCAGCCCAAGGGCTGATACTGATAGAGAACCAGCTGAAAGCTCGACAACTGATAAAAAAATTGCTGCACTTACTCACTTGATTACTAAATTAGTAATTAATACTTCACAGACACAACTTCAACAAGTGAAGTCGGGTGAATTTTGTCAGAGTATAACTCAGAAGACGGATGCTTGTCCTTCCTTACATGTAGATGTAAATGCTGTTAATTTTCAAGGAGAAAGGGCAGCACCGTGGAATAATATGCCTGACATGCCTTGGCGGAACCATCCAAACTTTCGATGGGCAAATCAGAATAATGCCCAAAACGTTCCTCAACAACAAAGATTCCCGCGAGGATTTGGTCAGGGACAACAGCAGCAACAACAGAATTTTAATGCAAACAACACTAATCAAGGTTCATCAAGTGGAATGTCACTTGAGGATATGGTCAAACAAATGGCTTTAACTCAAATGCAAATGCCAAAAGGATGCTAAGGAAACAAAGACTGACTTTTAGAGCATCCAAAGCCAAATGATCCAATTAGCTTCGTATATGAGCCAGTTGAAGGCTCAAATGAACAATAAACTCCCTTCTCAGCCTATTAATCCCAGAGAGTCTACAAATGCAATAACTCTGAGAAGTGGAAGAGAGTTAGTAGAAAACTATGAAAATCCTCATGAAGTTGAAGATGAACTCCTAAACAACATGATGAAACAAGGATACCTTCTCCTGAAGAAACAAGAATTATTTCTAATGCTCCTTTTCCTAATCTGTTGACGAAGGATAAGAAAGCAGAAGCAGAAAGGGACATATTTGAACCTTTTAAGAAAGTTGAAGTAAATATTCCTTTGTTGGAAGCAATTAAACAAGTTCCAAGGTATG
>JAOVYX010002929.1:439-11371 GCA_035668315.1 Drosera spatulata
ACCAAAACAAATCCAAACCCCTATAAAAACATTAAGTGAATCGTTGATCCCCGGCGTAAGACAATGAACTTAGCATACAATCAGATACGTTGTGCCCATTTTTGCTAAAAGAGTGTAATACGTAGACAATATGAGTATGTAACACCGTGAGATTACCTGTCCAATACCTGTTTGACATGTGACGTTATCGTCGTTCCGAACTCCTCTCGAAATAAGGTGAAAGATTACGCGTATATATCTAAACAACCAAAACAAATCCAAACCCCTATAAAAACATTAAGTGAATCGTTGATCCCCGGCGTAAGACAATGAACTTAGCATAAAATCAGATACGTTGTGCCCACTTTTGCTAAAAGAGTGTAATACGTAGACAATATGAGTATGTAACACCGTGAGATTACCTGTCCAATACTTGTTTGACATGTGGCGTTATCGTCGTTCCGAACTCCTCTCGAAATAAGGTGAAAGATTACAGGGGATTTAGGTATCAGAAACATAGGAAAACTTATATGAAATAATTCAAACTTGTATTATCCCATAGTATATGAAGAACAAAACTGTTGATGAAATAAAATAATAAGCTAATTATTCAGCACCGTTCCGCTAAGCGATCTCATCCCAAGTCTCTTTATTCTCTAAAACAAATACGTAATCGTGAGTTTTATACTAGATACATGTCCATTCCAGGGATCCAGCATATTCATAATATGAAGTGTTTCTCATGCATAAATAGGATGCAATGCACACAACAACCAACAATCATATGTCAAATAGGTATATATAATATATATAAAAAATACATAGGAGATTATAAACCAAATGAGGTTTATCCTTGTTTCACAAGCCTTTAGCCATTATTTACGTTGTTAAGGCTTTTTTGATATTACATGTCATGTAAGTTAAATCACGTGTCTTATTACAAGTTGATGACTTAGGAAGAGTTACCACAAAAATTAATGCGGTCGTCTAATATGGTCGTACTAGAGACAACTGAACAAGATTAATGATTCTCTGTAGTAGACCCATGATGGTTAATTAAATCAAATACGACAAACTCATAATGTTTTTGCGTACACGCTAAAGGCTTATTAAACCCTCCCTAGTCACTTAAGTTGTAACCTTCCTAGTGATTTATATTTACGGGCATTGTATCATACACAAGATTCAAGATTCTCAAGTATCTTATATGAAACTAATTATATTGATTCCATGTATAGCAGGTGACTACCATGACTTTATAATTCAAGTAGATTTTTATATTTAATTATATTCGAGGTTAAATCGAATAATTATTTAACCCCATGATATTCAGGCCAGGGACTTCTGTTACACATTCATGATTTATACTTTGTTACGAGAATCATAAATATTAGCATACAAGAAATCACGCAGCGGGAACAGACAAATAAGGTGATCATGAATAAAAATTGTAACGGAATAAAACCCCTCAAGTTACAGTAGATATATTCCTTGTTGTGGGCGAGAAAAAAAAAAAAAGAAAGCGCATCTCAATTTTTAAACAAATCCCTATTTTTTGTCTTGTACCCGTTAAAAATTGTCGAGGGGGAGAGGGAGGATGGGGATTGTCTGCAGTTCAAAATGGACAGTAATGTGCTGTCTGAGATTTTGGCCATTTGATCTTCCATCAATGGAGATCACAAAACATCTTTTTTGGATTTCAAAGACATGGATTTCATAACAGCATCACAGCTGCAATTTTAAACCACAGAGGATTCTTGTCCGAGGGTGGGAGGGGTGGGGTGGGGGACCCATCAAAACAACAAGGACAATAAAGGAAAGAAGCACCTTATCAAAATAAAAAATGGAGTCGTAACACTACATAAATACATAAATTAGAAACACATATTTCATGTATCTTAAAAAAGAAAACGAACCATCCAATCTGAAATTTTATCTGAAAATCAAACAGAAAAGAAACTTCATTATTTAATATAAAACACATAAGTTGTTCATATAACTATGGACCACCAAATACTCCCAAATTTTCCGAAACTAAGTCACTTATCATTTATTTGCCTTGGTCACGTCTAGAAAGTTTTTGCATGTCACATCTCTTTGCCTTGGTTCCTTTGATTATCTATGGTGAAAATTTCCACATATTTCAGTTTTTTATCATTTGATTCAACGCTGAAATTTATGGTATTGGTTTAAACATCATTGAATGTGCATGTGCTCAATGCTTCATTCTTTTATGGATATTAATATGGATGATAGTGTGTGTTCCGGATTCAAGTTTTGATATGGTCTAGCCATCTGTCGTGGCATCACAGGCCTACCTTGAGGTTGTCGGGATGATCAAGGAAAGGGTGTATGATATTGGCTTAGGTGCGAGCCAATTCTACACCAAATCCGTTCTGAGCAGGACGCATCCTACGTGTACTGTACCTGAGGATTACCATCAGCTGCAAGATGAGGTCGTGACTCTCTGTCAAACTTGTAGCAACCTCGAGGAGAAATTCTTCAAGCAAGAGAAGGAGCATGACTTCCTACAACACCAGATGGCTTTCCTTTTGAGGAAGTTGATGTGGGTTCTTCATCGACATGTCAGGCCGAAGCAAGGAGCGATTTTCCTCTGTTTCAGCGATCACCAGATGGTTTTGGATGCTTTTTGTGGATGTTGAATCATGACTTCGTTTGTGTTTTTTATGGGTTGCAATGAAACTAAAAAAGAAAACACGAATCCATAAAATTGGCGATGAAAGGTCAATTCGTCGCCTTTTGTCAAACTTGTGTGACGGATCCGTCGCAAATTTCTGTTTAACGACAACATCATTTGCGATGGAACCGTCCCTATATGTTGCTAAACAATATTAACGACAGATTTTTGGGTTTGATTTCCATCGTTAATATGTTTTTTTTTTTTCTGCTTTTGGTTGTAGGGGACGTTACTTATAAGACATACAGGTTTAACTTACCATTCGCTCCTTTAGTTGGTATTAATCACCATCGTCAAACCATATTATTTGGCATCGCATTGTTGGAGGATGAGACAACGCTTACCTTTACTTGGGTATTTGAGCACTTCCTTACGTGCATGTTTAATAGGCAACCGATCTCTATAATCACTGATTAAGACGGGGCTATGTGTAAAGCGATTGCCAAGGTCTTACCCTCTTCACGACATCACTTCTATGGTTGGCATATTCAAAACCAAGTGCAGGAGCACCTTCATTCCTTGTGATCTCAATATATAGACTTTGAGATACTCTTTTGATTTGTTGATAGGTGCATCAATTTTTTCTTCTTAACCATTAATCTTACGGTCATTCTTTCCTTGTTTAGGATGCATATAGAGCATGGGTCAAAATCCAAACTCCTATAGAATTTGATACACGTTGGACTATATTGAGGGATAAGTACGAGACTGGTGAAAAACATTGGCGTCAAAGGATGTAAAATTTAAGGCATTTGTGGACAAAAGCATACATGCTTTCTTCGATTCCTACATTAATGTCAAAACGATGCTGAATGATTTTGTGAGGGGAATATGATAAAGCTCCAAAGACTCGAGACGAAGGGTGCTCAATGCTACACAAGATGTATTTTCCAAAAAAAAAGAAAAAAGAAAAAAGTTGGCCAGAGATAGTTGTGCTCATGAGAAATTTGATAAGGTTGAAAATCTTGTGAGGTATAAAGTAGGCCTTGAAAAGGTCAACAAAGAACTCTTACATATAGTAGATTATGATCCAAAGGGAGGTTCTTCATTCTCTTGTTCTTACGATTAATTTGAGACTCATGTGATGCTATGCAAGCATGTTCTCTACATCATGAGGAAAAAACAAGTACGTAATACTCCAGAATAATACATGATGAAAACATGGACGAGTGACACTCGATATAAAGTTGGTCACATTGCTAGTAAGAAACAAGGAGCCGAAGATGATAATTGTCGTGCTGTTAATAGATTGAAATTATTGATGCTTCGAAGACAATCATTCATTTAATTAATGACACACATGATTTTTCTTCTTTGATTACCAAGATCATGACTTTTGTTGATGCATGTGAGGAAGAGGAAGCCATTAGAAGGAAGGCCTTGTAGGAATCAGAACATACTATCAGCCAAGTTGCTTCTTGTGTGGGGTTGTCGTAAATAGAGAGCACACAAATATCAATTCTTGATCCCAAAAATCCTCCTAAACGTAGAGATCGTTCAAAAGTTGCTACAAGCACAAAATCTAGTTTTGAGGTTATTGCAAAAATATGTAAACAAAGAAAATGCAAATATTATGGGGCTCTAGGTCATTACGTGACAGGGTGTCAAAGGCGAAAGGAGAATTTTAATGCATATGTTTCATAATTTCGTGATGCTGATTAACTTTTTCCAAACCTGAAAATAATACATGCTCTTAATTGCAGGCTGCTCTAGTGAAGGGTGGAACAAGCCCAAGCATCCATGTCGAAGACGTGTCCAATGAATGAGTCGAATCGATTCATGAATACGAGAGTGATATGAAGTCAATCGATGTTCTTAATTATCCTATTGGGGGAATATTGGCATTTTGTTCCTTGTCCTCATATGGCTTTAGTATATCTTGACTCATTTACTGGAAGTGAGTTTCTGATAGCTTATAGCTTAGTACTTCAAGATCATTTGATGGTATTAAAAGTACATGGAGTTTTAAGCATCTTGGATATGTTATGTCTTATCAGTGTGTTTCTTGTCATTTAGATCATGAAATTTTTATTATTTGAACTTGAAACATTATAAGGGAAGATAAGTTATGCTTTATTTATGCTTCTTTTCTTTCTTGTCGTTGTTGTTTTGTTGGTTTTTTTTTCCCAATATTTTGCGGGTAGAAGAAAAAAAAAAATAGGGATTTGCTTAAAATTTGAGATTTGCTTTCCTTTCTTTTTTCGAATACAGCATGAAAGATATCTATTGTAATTGCAGGGGGGCAGTATTCCAAAATTTTAATATCTATAAAAGTTCTACAAGTTCATCGTTATCCTTTTAACATGTAATTTAATTCATAAGAGATAAACTTATTCCTTCACTTGATCATGCAATTTAGGTGATCAAATGATCATACAATTAAATCATGCGCATATATTTAATTTACAGTAATGATGTGCGTCACCTTGTCACTTTTACATTAGAAAAGTACAACAAATCCTAGACTTAATCCTGCTACGGTGTATCAAGCATACCTACAACAATCATGTTTCGTTATAAGCATAACACATAATAATATTTCAACATAAACTAGTGCATGTACACACATTTACTTTTTAAACATGTGTACACACAAGTTAAATTGGTCAACAGGTTATTGAATTAGTCAAAAGGGAAAACCTTTCTTCCTTCCCCCTTCGTTTCATCCTGCTAGACAAAAACAACAAGGCAATAAAGAAGGGACCGATGCTGGTAGCAATCGGAAACAGGCCATCGGTTGGTGGGGTGTCTCCGATGAGGTCGAGGGAGGCCGAGGAAAAGACACATGTTAGGTTGCCTGCGCAAACATTCTAGTTATATAGAAATTGACGAAAACAAATATAAATTAGGTAATATTCATGATCATCTTCTTAAGCTTCGAACTAGTGCAATCAATGCAGGCTAGAAGGTGTGTAGAAGAGGATCACAAATGGAAGATTAGTGATAACCACCCGATGCATTTGATGCCAAAAGTTTAGGATAAGCAAGATGAGATGGATATGGACAACAAAAGAATCATGACTCACTCAAGAAGGAAATCAAGTACTCAAGGATTCAGGATAAGTCACAGAGTATAACGTACTGGGTGCAGTAGACTTGGCTTGTAGTAAAGAGAGGAGCGCAACAAACTGAGAATGCAACAGACTGTGTGAGAGGATCCCTGTCAACATCACAGAAGATTTACAGGGGACAAAATAACAGTTTTCAACATCAATAGTAATTGATAACAAGTTATGAAATAATTCATCATCAACGTGTAATCGTTCTGCTGTGTTGAATTGTAGATTGAGAAAAAGAAGTTCATTAGTCTGCATAAAGGACACCACTGCAAGGAGTTGATCTGTGCAAGGAGTGGTTTGCTTGATGTTATAAGAGGTTTGTTGTAAGCCACAAACAATATGATAGTAAACTACCTCTTGATCTTGACTACACTGGTCATCAAGAAATGGCCGGACTAAGCCTTATTGGTCATTTGACAATATTGTCTGAACCAGTGTAAATCACAGTGTTTAGGGTTTATCTCACATTCAGAACTATTAGAAATATTTCTTTGACACAAAGAGATTCGTCAAAAGACTTTAATCTTTTCAACTCACTAATTCAGCTAGTCTACAGCGTAACAGTTTGCATACCAATAAAGCTTGTTTGCATATTATTTTAAGAACGAAAATTTAAGCCTATTCAACACCCCCTCCCCCCGCACACACACACCTTCTAGGCTATATCATTGTACTTTGAGAATTACAATTGGTATCAAAGTCTTACTTTCTAGACTTCACAGTAACAGAGAAAGCAAAAGTCTTTTTTGTATTTACTTGTAAAGAAATTAGTAACAGTTTATTTTGTTGAACAATAATACTCCTCCAAAGATAGCAAAATGCCAAAACAATGGATAATCACCTATGTGCTTTTTTCATAAGTTCAATCAGTGAAAAATAAGAAATCTGGACTCAATTGATGAAAGAATGCATGACATAGTCCATTATGGTCCCTACAACCTAAAGATGAAGGATCTACCTGATGCATTAAAGGAAACCAACAAACCAAAAGCTCAGTGGACAAAGAATGACTAGGATCTAGTGTTGGTGGACAGGAGAGCCAGAAATCAGATCTTCAAAGCTCTAGATGATGATATGTTCGAAATAGTGGTTCGCACCACTACTGCAAAGGAAGCTTGGGATGCTCTACTGTTGAGAAATGAAGGAACAAACGAAATCAGAGAAAACAAGAAAGATGTCCTGATGAAGCAATACAATCGAGTCACTATGAAGCATGATGAGAACCTGACAAGCTTCTATGTGAGATTCAACATCCTAGTAAACAACCTCAAAACACTAGGAAAGACTTTTGATAACAAAGAAGTGAAATTTATGAGATCCCTTGGTGAGGCTTGGGTTGCAAAGAACACAACCATAAGGGAATCCAAAGATATAGTCAAAATGTCTGTGGCTCAACTATATGGAGTCTTGCGTACTTATAATCTGGAAAGGGAACAAAAGAAGTAGCTGGATAATGCAAGGAAAAAAAAAAAAAAAACACTTGCATTCAAAGCTCAGAGAAAATCCTCAAATCAATGGCACAACAAGAAACTAGTGAAACATCCTTATCAAGTGAGGAATCAGTCTCTGAGGAACTGACACTAATAGGGATGAAGTTCAGGAAGCTATTGAGAAAAAAAAACCTTCAAGAAGAATGCCCATCAAAACAAAAGAAAATTGAGAAGAAAGTGTGTTACAACTGCGACAAACCAGGACATTTTGTAGCACGATGCAGACGAGCTCTACAAGACTCCACTCCATAAAAGAAGAAAAAGGACCACAACAAAGACAATGTTGAAGCAATATCCAATACCCAGCTGTGCTTAATGGCAAGGAGTGAGAGAAAGCAACAAGTATTTGATCTTTCAACTTCAGATGCCTCTATACATGCCAAAGTTTGGTTATATTATCTTTCCCTAAGATCAATCATAAACTGGGCGGATATGGAAAAATTATTTTCGGAAAAATTCTTTTCTACTTCAAAAACTGTTAATTTAAGAAAAGAAGTCTATGGAATTTGTCAATCACCTACCAAAGGGTTACATGATTACTCGGAGCATTTTAAACGTCTTTGTGCAACTTGTCCTCATCATCAAATGTCATACAAATTTTGATCCAATGCTTTTATGAAGGTCTAACTTCACACAATAGATCTGTGATTGATGCCGCCTCTACTAGTGCTTTAGTCAATAAATTACCTACGATTGTGTGAAAAATCATTTCTGAAATGTCATTTTGATTGGTGCGCCTCTATTAGTGCTTTAGTCAATATGGTTCTATACATATTGGATTGATGTTGTTTCGAGTACAAAATGGAGGTAGAAATTGATCAAGATCATTTCGAGGTAAAAATAATATCATTTGAGGTGTTTTATGGTTATATAATGGCTCGAAAAGGTTTTACATCAATTAGAACAAAGTTCGGAGCGAAACAGAGCTGTTTTGGAATTTCAGATTACTCAACACGCCCATGAAAAAGCACTCTCATGTCAGTGATGAACAAAATACTCATCACGCCAGTTATCACCAAATAACGACAGTGATGTTCCTTTTCCAAAAGCCAAAGTTTTTAGAATACACTTCATAGCCGTGATGATGGTTTTGTCACGCCCGTGAAGACTATTTTTCATGGACAGATCAGAAATTTTGTAAAATAACTTATTTGACTTTACATCCGCTATTTGGAGTTCACACCCGTGTTTTCACTCATAAAAGCAGTCTGGATCTGCCATCACATGACCTAACCTTAGTTCTCCTTTTTTTCTATTAATAACTATGTATTAAGGGTTCCAAAGCAAGTTGGTTGTTATTCTCATTTCTCTCAAACGCCATTTACTTTTCTCTCATTTTTAGTTCATTAGTTAGGGCTTTTGAAAACGGATCTAGATCTGATTCAAGTTTTGTCATCAGATCTAGATCGAAATTATATTATTGAAGATTGGATCATCGTTTTCTATTCCGTTTGTCGGATTTCACATAATTTTGGGTAAAGACTTTCTTATTTATCTGTCTTTTGATTATGAATATATTCTTCTCTTTGATGACGTGTATGGTTGTGATGGATTCGATTATGGTTGAGTAGAACTAATTAGCAAAATCATGTGAATGAATCTAGAATTGATATAGAGCATGAGGCTATGTGCCTAATCACAATAATTATCCTGGTGCTTTTATGTGATGCCTATACTTAATTTTATCACCTCATGAATTTGGATTAGTTTAGCTACCGAATTTAGGTGATGATATGATCCATAGTATACGAATTGTTAATACATACATAAGGTTAGCAAATAATGATTACGTGAAAACTTTTATTGACTTAATTGTTATGGTTAGCATAAATCAGAAAGGATTGATCATACTTCTATAACTAATTTGATCCAAGAACATAGAAAAGTTCTCTTTAATTCATTTATTATCTAGGATAATTAAATAGAAATTTTTATTGGTTTAATTGGACTAGTAATACAATATTACATTGCATGTTTTCATCGGTGTGATCATTTTAAGAGTAAGAGGATAGGACTTCACTATTTTTAATTGGTCCACTACTATCCAATCACTAAGCTAATTTACAATATAAACTTATCCATGATTGATCTATAGAGCTCTAAATGATTTTATATGTGTTTTTCTAAGCTATTTAATTTATATTATTCTTTTGGAAAATCCAACATTCATCAATTTGCATTAAATTAGCTTAGTTCATTAGTTTTCTTGATTTAATTATTTTAATTAGTTAAGAAGTCAATCCACCCCCCCCCCCCCCCAACTATTTCACTTGAGTTTAATTCATTATATAATTTTCACCTGCATTTTCAGAACATGCTTCTAAAATTAATATTAACTCCTTATAGGATTGATACCCTTCACTACAATATTGCGCATGTTTTGAAAAAAAATAATTTGCGTGCTTAACAAAACACGATGATAGGTTCCATCTAAACCAAAGGATGGATGAAATCCTAGCAGCTTCCCACGAGCATAAGAAAGAAACCTTAGACAAATTGGCAACCCTTCGATCTACTGTGGACAGTCTTCGAGATACTATTGTTGCTGAGTCAAACCCATGATGTATAGAAATTAAGTGATAGACAAACTCTAGTCATACAATGTCCCAATATGTACCAAGGCTGAGGCTGGTTTGCTAGGAAAGTGAGCATACAGTGAGTGCACAGTAAGGCTGCTTAAGAGAGGAACGTAATAAGGCTAGCAACATTGAGATCATGAGTAAAGAGACAGTAAATGTTGGACATTTGGGCTTCTTCATCAAGGAATGGTTGATCCCTGATTGCTTTTCGTTGACGAAGGGTACTACAGCAGGGCTAAAGACAGTAAGACTGAGGTTAACTGAAGGGTTCAGATGAAAGAAAGGTTGAACCTGAATTGCTTTTGTGAGGTTAGTGCAGCAAGGCTACAAAGCAGCAAGACTGGGTTCTATAGAAGAGTTCAAATGAAGTTAGAGGTCATGGATTGCCTCTTATACTGTATCAGCGTACCTCTGCATCAACACCAGAGGTCACGGATCGGTGAATAGGGTGTCAGGATGGCATGAAATTGATGTTTTCAAGAAAGGACGAGTTCAACAGCGGTTAGTTATTAATGCCCAAGATTTCGAAACCTTTAAATTGTTGAATCTCCTTTGCTTGGAAAATACAAGTGCAATATGATTTCAAGTGAGCCGAGAAAGAATTCGATAACTGAAGATCTGAGCTAGCTATTAAAGACAATATTGAATAGCACTAGTGTTAGACATACGATTCAAAGAGGCTGTTGTGAGTCTTGTTGAGGAGAAGGAAAGATCTTCTAATTAGTTTATATTATCATTTACTCTTTATAAAGTGACAGATTGATTGTGAGCCTAAAACAATCACACGTAGTCCTATCCTCTTGATTTATCACTCTGATAATCAAGGGAAGACCGGAATAAGGGATATAGCCGTATTTTAACTATATACTCTAACCATTATAAAAACCCTTGTGTTTTTACTTTCTTGCTTTCATTACTGCTAATCAATTTCAATCAACGGTAAGCTAAAAGGAACTAATGTTATTATAGTAAGATTTTGCATTAGTGTAGTAAGTAAAGAACAACTCTATTATCCAACTATGACTATGAGGATGTTGAATGACTTCTTCTGGCAAGAAAAAAAAGAGGGCGGCCGCTGCCGCCAATGCTGCTGGTGGTCGGACCACTAGATCCACCACAGCCACCCC
>JAOVYX010002930.1:0-11370 GCA_035668315.1 Drosera spatulata
TAGCCTTGTCATGGACTGGGTCTATGACGGCATAACGTCACGTGCCGGGCATTCCGGATTTCGGGGCGTTACAGGGTGGTATCAGAGCTAGGGTTTTCTAGGTTAGAAGTTAAGAAAAATAAAAAAAATTGGATTAAAACCAAAATGATAGGTTGCATATGCATTGAGCGTAGGTGCGCTAACATAAGGTTTAAAGCGTGAAAGTATATAAATGATTATATACTCGTTTGGACGAGCAGATGCTTGACTACAGAAGTTAAGCGATACGCTTATTTCCTTTGAGTAAGGGGAATTCTCAAAGTTTGATTCTTTGAAGTCGAATATGACAAAAACCTAAAGTTTGTCATATGTTTCTATGAGGATTTGATCACAATCGATGTTTAAAATTTACAAGTTTAAACATCTTGACATATAACTTTACAAGTTGTATTTTGCGTGAGGGGAATTTAGTACTTAGATCTCAGGCATCATCCTGTTTCTCAAGTCTCAAATGGTGACTGAAAAGGATATGAGGAGTGTAAGTCCTTAGATAATAGGTCAGGATCTGGAGGAAATATTATGACCTGCCTAATGTCAATGAGAATGCTTTGCAATATGTAGGATTTGATCCTAGGAGTGTATTGCAAAGTTATGTTACACGAGTCAATAGAGTGACTTGTGTTCTGGTTGTTTTGATTACTTGTTGTAACCAAGCCAGTATTTGGCTGGATTTTGGTCTATGAAAAAGAGATGAAACAACCTACTGTGTCAACTTGTTGTGAGGAAATAAAGCAGGTAGGAGACAGAAATAAGATAATGAGTTTTCATACCAAAAACGGTCTGACAAATCCGTAATTATCATTGAGGTTCATAAATTCTTAAGTTGTGCGGATTTGAGAATTCATGATCTGAGGAATTACAGAGCTGAGTTTTGAGGATGTTGAACATCTTAGTATGGGGGATAATTGTGAACATGTGAAGAGGCATAAGAAATATCTATGCTTTCTTTATGATCTCGAGTTATATTTATGATTCGATTATTATTTTTGTTGATTAGAGATGTAGATTGTTCATGGAAATCCCTTTTCTTTTCCTAATGGTTCCGAAATTTGACTTGTTGCTGCTATCTCTATTTTCTCTTTTCCTCCCTTTCTGCTTTTCTATGGATAAACGACTTTGTTTTTATTGCAACTGCAGCCAAAGTGTGATATCCCAATCCTATATATATTTTATTTAAGATACATTTAAGTGTATCTATTTATTATTATTATTATTAGATTTATTTTATGAAGATATGTTTAGGTGGATTTTTATGAAAAAAATAAAATTGGGGAAGATAGGACACGAAGTCGCACGATCTTTTTTTTTTCTCTCCACAGTTTTTCAGAGCGTTTGTTTCCAGAACCCCACCCCTTTTCATCAAACACACAAGAGAGTCAATTAGGATTTTTTTTTTCATTGAGGATTTCTATTCGTTCCGTCTCAAGATTGATAATTCGATCTCAATCGATTCTCTCTTATCTATTTATTTTTTAAGGAAGTTATTATGAATGAAAATATCTGGATTTTTTTTTTTTTTTTTTTTTTGTTTCTTTGATACTTAATCATGGTGAGTTGGTGATGGTGATGATTTAAGACAAATCACTTTGGGGTTGAATTTCAATGGAGGATGATTTGATTTTAAAGGGGGAAAAGAAGAAGAAGAGAAAATCAGATTTTGATTTTTATTAGTTACAGTACAGTGATCTTTGAAAATTCGTGGAAATTCTTATGATTTGAAATAAAATCTAAATTTAATATATTATAAAGAATTTGAATGACTATTTTCCAATGAATTTTACAGAATATCATTTTTGAGTTATGGATTTTGACCTATAAATCAAAAGGCAAGCATATGTCAACATATAGGACTGATTTATCAGTCTATATTCGTGGATTTTTGTAGAATTCGTTACTTATAGTAATGAAATGATCTTTATATCACTGTAAATATATTAAAGTCTAGTTTTCATCAAAATTAATAAATATTAATTTCGAGCTTTGTGCAGAAAGTTACGTATTGATTAATAAGCAAACATCAAACAATTTTGATAAATAGAATCGCTAACTTGTCATAATAAATTGTTATTTTTTATAATGTTATATAATACAAATTTTATTTTGTTGGATAGTTTTAGAAGTCTATTTTCTGAAGAATTTGAAGAAATAATTTTTGCGACTATATGTGTGAAGTTATGAATTTTAGTACGTCGAGACATCAAACTATATGATTTTTGCAATAACTTGACTTTGAGCTTTTAGATTGATTCTAAAGATCTATATGCTTATTATATATGGTTGAAAAGCTCTACGAGTCTATTTTTCAAAGATATAAGGAAGTCTGAATTTTGATATTTGTATGACAAGTCATGACTATTTTCGTAACAGGACATAAATCTGTCCTATCCTAATAATTTGATGAAATGGAGTGTGCAAAACTAAATTTTGAGATGTTTTGATGAGATTTTTTTTTATATTTTAATAATTTGATAAATATTAAATAGTTCAAAGCCATTCTAAGTCGTTTAAATGGTTTAGTTGAGTGATATGACGTTGACATTATTTTCATTAATAATCCAGGATGATTATTGTGCTTTGAGCTTTGTTACCATCTACCTTTTTCATCGTCGATTATTTCTTAGGTGAGAGTCTAGCACCGTCCCTTCTTTAAACTCTATTTCTTTTATAGACCTATCCTTTAATACGATCGGCATATGTCGTACTTTTCATTCGATTGTGTAGTCAATTGAGATAATTTCATGTTTTTATTGAAGATCGATTATGGGATATTTGTACTCTTAAAGTAAATCTATTTTTAATACTCTATCCATGTTTATCGATCACCACTCTAGTCAAAAGTTATCCCTCGGCTAAGGGACAATTCTTGGCAACATCAGTAATTGGATAAGTCCAGAGGTTATTCTGATCTTTTAGGGAATAGAGCAGTTGGGGTTTGACCCTAGAATGACTCAACGAGTGATATATATCACTCGGGTCAGCTTACAGGCTTATGCAGGTGACCATCCCGAGTGTAACTGTAAGTATGATTATGGATATCCATATTCCCATGATGAGATTTATTTGATGATCCCAGGAGATTTATTTTGTACATTTCTATGTACGCTCAGGGCCCGGCATTCCTGCGATTCCTATTGTTAGTTATATCACTCTTTTTTTTTTATATATTGGTAGGTGTATTGCTCATTTACAGTTATATATATTTGGAGAGTATACATATTTTCACTTTACGGCTTATAACCCTAATGTCCATTAGCTATCATTTTATCGTATACTCTTATTTGTTCTCTTCCCTTTTGCCTACATCTATTAGCTTTCTTGATATTTATAACCACTATCTTTTTTTGAGTTTGTATGTTATTTGATCCTTGTGTTAGATTCTCGCTCAGCTTCGAAGCTGACGGTTTTTACCCGTCTGTTTTCTTAAACAGGTTCACAGGTTTAGCTGGACGTCGTGGATGCTCGACATTGGACCTCATAAGACTGCATGCATCGTTTTCTGATTACTTTCCAAACCATCTATTAGCTTCCGCGTTAAGATTTCATATTTTTGTCCGTTGTTGGACTATTATATTTTTATGATATTTCGATTGAGATTTTTGACTATGTACTATGGATTTTCATGTTTTTTTTTCAAGGATCTTGTAGCATTGATGTTCGTGACTGTTATTTGTTTGAAGGTTTCTTTCTTGTTTTAAAGACTTACATGGATTTCATTTTATGTTTGGGTTGTTCACGTGCCGGTCATATCCGTTTTGAGTTTGGGATGTGACCCAAAGAGCTGCTGTCACTGCAGCTATACTTCACCCAAATAAGTAAGGCATTAAAAAATATACTCCCTCCGACCTCAAAAAATGCAACCATAGATAGTTCAAAACGTTTCATTCAATATTATTTTGTCAGCACAGGTTTAGTATTCGTAACTTAATCTATCATTGTTATTTCTCGATAAAACTATAACAAGTGATGTTTGATCGTCATAGACTAGTTTTAAAGGCGCGTAAGTTCGCTTCTTTACTTTTTGCAACAGGTATTCCAGGAAATTAATAAGGGAACATAGGCTGGGATAGATATCGAATGAAGTTTTGCTGTCGGACATAGGGGCCAGGGTTTAATGACCAAGAATTGACAACGTGTGGCTTACATTGGCGACAGAAATGAGAATAACTGAAACGTTTATAAACGAAGATATAACGAACTTTTAATGGTCAAATTTGCCGCATTGTGGATTTTACAGAGGGAGCTTGTGGGTATGGAGACCTGCAGAACGAAGGCTAAGGAGGCTTTGGTCTCCAAACAGCAGCTCTAAGCAGTGTCTTATTCAGCAACGGAGCAGCCGGCGGCGCTTGCTATGAGATCAAATGCGATAATGCCCCGCAGTGGTGTGCAACCTTTGCGCATCGTCCATCACAGTGACCACTAACAACTATTGCCCGCCAAACTATGGACCTGAGGGCAGATGGTGCAATCCGCCTCGTGAACATTTTGATCTCTCTCAGTTGGCTTTCCTCCAGATTGCTAAGTATGAGGCCGGCATTGTCCCTGTTCAATATCGCAGGTAGATCTCTGCTCCTTATTTTATTCAATCGGTTTTACCATCGACCCTTTCCGAGAATCTTCAAATAAAAATTGATCTAATCATGTACTACAGTTGACAACAGTAGGGATATCTCATAAGTCATTATAATAAGTTTTTGGGACTTTATATCATAAGTTTGAGTTTATGATAAACCAAGTATCTCAGCAACTCCAGCGAAATAACTTGTAATGACATTGTCGATGACTGGAACTTGTGCAGAGTTCCGTGCAAGAGGGTGGGTGGGATACGATTCACAATATCATCGAAATCAAACCCATGGTTCATGCTGGTGCCAGTGTGGAACGTTGGAGGTGCAGGAGACGTTAATTCTGGGCTCAATTCTGGGACATCCATGAAAACTTCGTCGGGCAATCGATCGCTTTTATGGTCAAGGCAAGCGATGGCAGATCCTCGACTTCCTGGCATGTTGTTCCAAGGATCTGGCAGTTTGGGCAAACTTTCCAGGGCAAGAACTTCAGATATAAGAACAAGATCATCATCTTTCAAGATTCAATCTCCTATATAACCCACATTATGTATATTCCCACATGTGCTGTTGGGAAAAAAGGAGCTACAGGCCCCGTTACAATAATTTGACATATGTACGTACAATTAAAATCCGTGCAAAAAAGTGCAGTACACGGTTGAGAAAATTCAATACACGAGGAGCGAAGTACTGTACACCCATAGCCAATTGACTGCAGGGCCTTTAGTCTCAACACGCCCTTTTATCTGTTGTAGTATCATGTTGCATGTATGTATCCTTTTCTTTGCACAATGCTCTAACATTGACAATGCTACTTTTTTTTTCTTTTTTCTTTTTTGACGAAGTACATTGACAATGTTACTTTATCTGTCTGATTAGATTTTTTGTGTGTGTGTGTTTTTGTGTTTTCATGTTTTTTTTTTTTTTTTTGAAAGTTGAAAATGGTGTACTTTTACATGAGATAATTCTTTTCCCGTGTTCCTGTGAAGGCATGAAATATTGCATAACACATTAACGAAGTTCAAAAGTACTATCCACGGTAAATTAAATCTTTTAATGTTTTTCAATACAAAGATAATTATATTCATATCATTACAAACATAATGATTAAAGATTAACCCATCAAAGATAAATTATTACAACAGAGACTAACTAACTCTCCTATATAATTCGCCATCGACCATCTCATAATCCATCATACCAAAATCCCAACAATTTCTAAGGGTTTTACAAGATGGTGGAGCAAACGAATGATCGTTCGCCCACCATGTCATCTACTGCTTCATGCTCGGAGCCCGATGATTACTCATATTTGATTTACGACGATGTTTATCAACAATTTCCGTGGATTTACAACATGGAATATCAAGCGAATGACCGTTTACCTGCTATGTCGTTCTTGGATCAGCCCGTAGATTATTGGTTTATGACGACGTTTTTGAACAATTTCTGTTCGTTTACGAGATGACGAAAGAACAAAGAAATCATCGTGTGCCTACCATATTGTTTTCTACTACTTCTAGCACGGAGGCCGAAGAATACTCAGATTTGGCTTATGATGAGAGTTACCAACAACATGCTGCTGAACTTATAAGGTTTTTGGGTCTTGATAATCATCATGAGGAAGAAAACAACAACAAACATAATGATGATGATCAGAAGATTAGAGACAACATAGAGGAGTCATCGTCGGACAGTGAAGAGGCGTTAGCGCTTAGAGAGGTAAACAAGTCCTTGAAGAATCTTATGAAGATGTTCAAAAACGACAATGTCCCTGCCGAAGAGAATGATGATGAAGATAGCGATGAGGAGGAGGGGTCATCGTCGGACGATAAGGCAGTGCCCGAAGAAATAGCCTATGAAGTTCTAAAAGAGATACATGACTTGTTAGGAGTCCTCGTCGAGCAGATCGAAGCAGAGAAAGCTCAAGCCAAAGAGGATGTACCAAGAAAGCATAACGAGCGGCGGATGAAAGCCAAGGACAAGAACGATTAAAGGGTCAAAATTTTGAGTTCGAATTCAGAAACTCGACAAGATCAGATGTTCTGAATTACTCCCTCCGTCTCAGTATAATTGTAATATTTACTTTATGCACGCAAATTCGATTTACCTTCTTCCTCTTTCAACTCCAATTATCAACCACACAATCTTTCTCTCTTCATCTTCTTTAATTCCTAACCACACAATATTTTCTAAAAATAAAAACATTGCAAACAATTTGGGATGGATCAAAATGACAAAACGATGCAATTATTTTAGGACGGAGGTAGTAACAATTATCGCAACACTTACTTCTGGAAGTCCTAGTTCTGCTGAGAGTCATTTGGGATCTTATCTTAGTTGTTGTGTCTTATGTCTGTCTTTAGAACTTTTATGTTGATCGCGTTCGTTTTCTTATCATTCATACTTGTACGTAGTCTATTATGTTTACGTTTCAGTTAGCTGTTGGTCTTTGGCAATAATATTGGTTCTTTGGAGGCTTTAAAACATATGCGTGTGTCCTCTTTTCGAAAGGTTTCATGAACCCTGTCAGTTCTACTGGCACAATGCTTAGCAGATTGCGCAACATATCCCCATCATCAGACTAAGCCAGGAAACATCAGCGGCTGCAAATCCTGCTAGAGTTCTCTATCTTAATAGGATCGAATTTTGCAACTTCCCTTTCCAATTATTTATCATAATGAAACAACCAAGAAATATTGCGAAACATGGAGCAGATACATTATTTTGTAAGCAGAGTTACCATAGAAAAGCAATTCAGCATGACAATTGACACAATGAAATCATATAATGGAATCCCAGGAATCGCCTCACAATCCTTAATCCCGACAAATTTAACGCCAGAAGTTAAATTTCAGAGTACACATTAGATTTTGAGCCTTGGATATCCGACTATAGCCATCGGACTTCCAAGAGAGCAAGACCTGTCACACTCAACCGCTCGCACCAAATCGTCATTAGCACCTGTTGCTGGCAATAGCTCAGACGATGCATCTTAATGCTGTGATGAACCAGCTTGCTGCTTAGTGGGATTTGGAATACGTTTTGCCAACATAACCGTGTCTGCGAACTGGATTAGGGAGGAGGGATACAACTTCAAGTACTGTGAAACCTGCAGCCATGTAATATATACTACGATAAATTATCATCCTATTCTGATGTAACTAAGCACAATCCCCAACTCTATTCGAGCCTTGACCCAGAAAAAGATTGAGTTGAAGACCACTGTTTCAGGTTTCATCCCAAGTTTTAGTTTTCTAATCAAAATCGAAGTTTTCTATACAAAGGAAAAAATAATAAAAAGCTGCAGAGATGCATCTGCAGTGGAACTTCGGAAAAACCACTTAGTAAAACATCAATGTGGCTATCGAAAAACTACGGCAGAGCCACATCCTTTGCGCACTTCCTATTATATCTGGTTTCGTTCTTTGGACCCTGTAATTGTTCTATCCTGAAGGCGCTTCTATTATTTGGATAATTTGTGACAGTATCTGTCTTTTTGGATATTTTATTTTATTATCTTTGAATTTTCAAATGGTGTATTTCAGTACAAAATTATTTTCTACCGTAAATTACATCTTCATATCATTACAAACATAATTATTAATGATTAATCCATCAAAGATAAATTCTTGCAACAGAGGCTAACTAACTCTCCTATATAACTCAACCTCAACCATCTCATAATCTAATGATATCAAGAAACACAACGATTTCTGAGGGTTGGAGCAACAAACGAATGATCATTCGCTTACCATGTCGTCTACTACTTCGTTCTTGGAGCACGAAGACTACTCATACTTGGTTTATGATGAGGGTTACCAACAATATGCTACTGAACTTATAAGGTTCTTGGGTCTTGACGAAGAAAACAATAATGAACACAACGAAGATGATGATCAGGAGAATAGTGACAACGAGGAGTCATCGTCAGACAATGAATAGGCGTTAGCGCTTAGAGAGGTAAACAAGTTCCAAAAGAATCTCATGAAGATGTTGAAAAATGACAATGACCTCATCGAAGAGAATGATGATGAAGGAGGCGATGAAAAGAAAGGGTCATCGTCCGACAACAAAGGCAGAGCTAGAGAAACAGCCTATGAAATTTTTCAAAAGATATATAACATGTTAAGGAGTTTTTCTCCAGCAGTTCGAAGCAGAGAGGGATGCACCAAGAAAACATAATGAGCAGCAAATGAAGATGAAAGACAGAAACGATTAATTCGGGTGAAATTTTTTAGCATAAATTCAGAAACTCCACAAGATCAGTTTTGAATTAAAAATTATCACGACACTTCTAGAACTCCTAGTTCTGCTAAAAATTAACACATACCCCATCAGACTAAGCCGCGTAACTTCATGCAGCCTGCTCGATTCCTCTATCTTATCGCAATCTTTCATCTTCTCTTTCCAACGATTCATCATAATGGAACAACCAGGGAATATATCACGAAACATAAAATAGATGCATTATTTTGTTGGCAGAGTTTCCATAAGAGAAAAAATTCGGCATGACGATTGACACAACGAGGTCTTATAATGGAATCCCAGGAATCACCTCACAATCCATAATTCCGACAAATTCAACACCAGAAGTTAAATTTCAGAGTAAACTTAAGATTTTGAGCTTGGATATCCAACCATAGCCACAGACTCGCAAGAAAGCAAAACCCGTCATGCTCCTTCGCTAGCACCAACTCATCGCCAGCAACTGTTGCTGGCAATAGCTCAGAGAATGCATCTTAATGCTGAGATGAACCAGCCTGCTGCTCAGGGGGCTTAGGAATACGTTTTGCCAGCATAACTGTATCTGCGAACTGGATTAGGGAGGGATACGACTTCAAGTACCCTGAAACCTGCAGTCAAGTAATATTCAGATATATACTGACAAATTATCAGCCAATTCTGATGGAACCCAGCACAAACCCTGACCCTGTTCGATCCCTGACTCTGGAAAAAAAATGCAGCATAGAACTTTGGGGAAAAAAAAAAACCACTTGGTAAAACATCGGTGTGGCTACTTTCGGTAGAGCCACATCCTTTGCGCTCTTCCTATTATATCTGGTTTTGTTCTTTCGATCCTGTGATTGTTCTATCCTGAAGGCGCCTCTACCATTTGTGCTCATTAATGCAACAGAAATATAATCAAACGCCAAAAGACCCTTGCATATTAGGATATGGTAAATTAGGAAATGAAAGCAAGTATGGGTAAGAACGTATACATCTTCGTCCTTCATTCTATGAAAACAAAATTTGGACATCCACATAGACGTGGCTTCACAAGTGGCTGGGATCACTAGTTTCTTTTCTCCCAGGAAACTTAGCAGCTTCTCGAGGTAGTCAAACATTATCCTGAAGTAACCCAATACAAAATTTCAGTCACGATTAGTCTCCTCTCGCATTATCTAACCATGAATCAATAGCAGAAACTTGAACAAGAAATCTCAGTAAACTACAAGTATTAAACGATTTTCATTTACATCTATTGCATTCAAAATCAGGATATATTTGGAATCATATTTGTTTTAAATCTGATGTACTGCCATTACACAAGATTCCTTAAAACAAGAAAAAGAAGATATTTCGTCGCAAACTTGGGAAGAGAAGAGTAATTAACTCTTCTGACATGATTGGACTCACCTCCTTTCGCCTTAGCCGAATAGTGGTAACCACTGGGAGTTCTGCAACTTCTTTACTCACTACTCTAAATACAGCAACGGTCACTACCCTTGAGCTGCAAATACGTCAACACCATATCATGTTCAGGCAAATAATAAATAATACTACCATGGTATATGATGTTTTCCTTATCCATAAAAAAGCCAACAAATAAATAGAATTGGATCTTGAGAAGAGAAGTTTACTTGACCAGCAGCACCATGCAAAGCATCCCCCTTTATTGTACTTTGGTCCTAGTTGCATGAGTGAGAGGAATGAATCATAAAGTGGCCACTATGACGATAAATATGCAACAACATCATTTCGAATGAAGGCAAGTTTTGTCGTTGTACTTATTTTGGCACAGAAAGAGTAGTAATCCGAGATGAAATCCTTTTTTTTTTTTATCACTTGGCTTTCAATCTTCAATGGATATATGTTTGGGCCTTGAGGTACTCGTAAGATGTTAAAGAGTCAAAGGTATGAATGTACGGACATTTTGAGGGTTCTACTATTGAAGAACCAATATCAGACGTAAATAATGCTTCAGTTAAGACACGCCAGCAGCTGAAAAGAAAATCCTAAAGTATATTATGGCATATCAAGACATCAAAGGACATTATACAAGACACATGACGATGATGTTGTCATATCCATGTATATAACCTCATTTAATGAGACAAAAGCGGGATTAAGTTTGATTCATGCTACTATAGTTATCCTATGAACAAGGCAATCAAATTAGGTAAAAGCTTCGAGCACTCTAGCAACTTCTTCCTGCAACAACTTCGACTGCAAAAGAGACAAGTGATGGTTTGACACCTACAGAAACAACAAAGCATCCAGGGTGAGAAATATAAAATCACAACTCACGAGAGCCGAGACAACCATCGTGTTAGAAACAGAAGAATGAATCCTCATCTTATTGAATCAGCATGAAAGAATTCCAGTAAAATAAATAGCACTTCCATAGCACAAGAAAGGTTTACAACAAGAAACAGCACAAGGCAGACTCCAAATTCATGCTCAAATCTCATATACTTGGACTTGAGCACGCCACGCTTTATCATATCATGGCCTTCCAACAACAAAAATCAAATTACACTTGACG